>CM059198.1:61520458-61556963 GCA_030323885.1 Branchipolynoe longqiensis | reverse complement strand
AATGAAAGCAGTCTTTGTCGCATCGCGACCAACAGCATGATGATGATCATGATGATGATCTCCTAACGGAAATCATGTATTGGGCTGCTAGACACGATCCACCACCAGGGACTGCGCCGGGCCCTTGGGGCCTTCCGCACCTCCCCAGTTCAGAGCCTTTATGTCGAAGCCAATGAACCATCACTTAATAACAGGAGAATCAAACTGGCCATGCAATATGTAGTCAAGATAAAAACTAATGCATTGAATCCTGCACACAATGTGTATATTCGACATGACGAATCCAGGTATGAAGCCAGGCCAAATTACATCCGGCCACTGAGGCTCCGAATGAAACCTCATTTGGAGGCCTTGGGCGTGGATTTGGACGTGTTGGAGGATGCCAAAGTCCCAGAACATCCCCCGTGGTCGTTGAGAAAGCCATCGGTTATCCTCCGACTCACGGAACTGAGGAAATCTGGGACACATCCACTCGAGTACCAAGGACTGCATGCAGAGATTCAAGGCCAGTTTGCAGACCACCTCTCCATATATACTGATGGTTCGAAAGACCAAAGCCGGGTAGCTGCTGCGGCAGTCTGCCGACGGGAAAAATTTGGTGTACGTTTGCCAGATCAGAGCTCGATTTTCACTGCAGAGGCCCGAGCACTCCTTCTCGCTTTGGAGTATATCGAGGTATCCAACCACACTAACTATGTTATATACAGTGATTCCTTCTCTTGCCTCCTGGCTGTTGCTGGACTGAAAACGAATCACCCTATTCTAGCAACGGTCATTTATAAAATGAACCAACTGACAACAGATGGGTATGATATCCACCTGTGCTGGGTGCCTGGCCATGCTGGCATACAAGGAAACGAACGAGCTGATCGGGCTGCGAAGAAGGCCCTGAACTGTGATCTTGAACCGTGTCTGATCCCTCACTCTGATCTGAAACCACTAATAGCCACCCACATAAAATCCAAATGGCAACATGAGTGGGATGAAAACATCAATAAACTTAAAGAAATTGAACCATCTGTGGGAAAGCCACCACAGACTCATGCGGGAGGTCGGCGGGACCAAGTGGTCCTTAGTCGCTGCCGTGTTGGCCACTCGTGGCTTACACATGCTTTTTCTGCTCAAGGGGGAACCTCCCCCTGAATGTATTGGGTGTCAGTCCCCACTGACACTCAAACACATTTTACTAAGTTGCGTTGATTTTTTGGCCCTGCGCCAACGGTTTCTACACTGCAGTAACTGCATCAGTATGATGGACCTTTTTACTAAGGTAAAACAGGAAAAATTTTTGACTTTTTGAGGGCAGCTGGGACTGTACCACCTCATTATATAGTTTACTAATGGATTCTATTAATTATTAATGAAGACTTTTCTTTTCTATGGGAATTTGTTTCCCTTGACCACAGATATATGATTGTGAGCTTTCTAATTTAATTAGTGTCTATTGGCACATAATTGATTGTCTGCTTTTACATGTAAAAGCGATGGTTTGAAGAAAAAAAAAAAAAAATTCTCGCCGTGAATATGGCCTATGCTGCCGACACGGCGTAAAGCAACCACTAATCAATCAATCAATCAACCTAACGGACTAATATTTTAGGCAAAATTACTTCAAATTATAGGATGGTGGATCATAGTATTCAGGCTAATATAGTAAAATTACATTAGCTCAAAACGATCGGACTATGTAAGTTGGTAAAGTAGGTGGCTTAACTCGTTCCATATATATATATTTACACTATATATATATATATATATATATTATTTGTTCGCAATTGAGAAGGAAAGATTAGTACTTGGTTTGGGTTGAGTTTATTCTCTGGCAGGAGAATATATGCCCTACCGAAAAGGTTTTGAAAGTGAACGGAGTGACAGTTGGCACATGGAAAATGAGCAGAGTGACAATTGGTTCATGGCGTATAGGAGGAGGGGGAGGAGAGAATGCCCGCTAAACAGTAAATAACATGGAAGTTAAGGTGGTTCAAGAGAAACATTAAGGGGCTGCCGTTATTTTTATCCACATAATAAATTATATAGCACATATATATATGCTGTATAAACCATTCTACAAGTATAATAATAATAATAAGCCAGAAGATCCATCGCCCGGGCAGCCATTACGTCATCGGCTGGTCACCTGTAGTCATTAGGCCATCTATTGGTACGTCATACCTTCCCCATGTGGTGCCACCTGCTCGCCCATGCCTCATCGCCCGTTATCCTCACTCACTGTCATCATGCTGTCAGTCGCAATCCGACAAAGACTGCTTTCATTACTTAACCACCACTCTCCAATTAGCTCTCTGCTATGAGAGTGATGTTATTTTGTGTGATTGTACATTTCATAAAAGCTGCTTGCAAAGTGTTGAAGTGCTGCTGGCTTTATCTTGGGGAGCAAATAGAGGTCTCACACTGGATGGAGGAGTAAATGACCATGGCAGACTCCCTCAGTCCATGGAGCTGAGTGAGTGATGAGGGAAAGGAGGGATACTCCGGCTTATTATACTCGTATAATTCTTATACAGCATAATAATATATATATATAGCTAGATATACTTACTGACGTCTTTTGCTCAGTGTAATATTGATATCACCAAATGTGATATAACCCAGTGATATAACCCAGTGATATAACCCAGTGATATAACCCAGTGATATACCCCAGTGATATAACCCAGTGATATAACCCAGTGATATAACCCAGTGATATAAGCCAGTGATATAACCCAGTGATATACCCCAGTGATATAACCCAGTGATATAACCCAGTGATATAACCCAGTGATATAACCCAGTGATATAACCCAGTGATATAACCCAGTGATATAACCCAGTGATATAACCCAATGATATAGCACCGTGATATAACCCAGTGATATAACCCAGTGATATACCCCAGTGATATAGCACATTGATATAACCCAGTGATATAACCCAGTGATATAACCCAGTGATATAACCCAGTGATATAACCCAGTGATATAACCCAGTGATATAACCCAGTGATATAACCCAGTGATATAACCCAGTTATATAACCCAGTGATATAATCTAGTGATATAACCCATGACATAACCCAATGATATAACCCAGTGATATAACCCAGTGATATAATCCAGTGATATAACCCAGTGATATAACCCAGTGATATAACCCAGTGATATAACCCAGTGATATACTCTAGTGATATAACCCAGTGATATAACCCAGTGATATAACCCAGTGATATAACCCAGTGATATAACAGTGATATAACCCAGTGATATAACCCAGTGATATAACCCAGGGATATAACCCAGTGATATAACCCAGTGATATAACCCAGTGATATAACCCAGTGATATAACCCAGTGATATAACCCAGTGATATAACCCAGTGGGGAAGGGAATATAGTCATAACTCGCTATCTGTATTCAATGTCACAATTCGCGACCATTCTTAGATGTTACTAGGACGGAAACCCTCCCAATAACAAAACAAAATCAATTGTATATGAACGGTGGATGTATCATTGTATGTACTTTCCAATGCATGTTTCTGTTTATTAACCATCCTGATATGACGATAGATGTTTCTAGGTCATAAAACCCCAACACACAAATTGGAACCAGTGGAATTTTAAAGAATTATTGTCACCTAGTGTAGCTGGTAATAGCTAAAGTCCGCTTAAGGCTGCATTCCATATACGCGTAATGCGTAATGCGAATGCGACAAAAAATCGAAACGCCTTGAAACCTATGAGCTACATTCCATATACGCGTAATGCGTAATGCGAATGTGAATGCGAATAAAATCCATTATCCCGATCGCTCCATGTAGCGATCGGTGCATAATGCGTAAAGGTGGTGCGAATAGAAAGTCCTCAGTCGCCTTTGTCCATTGATATAACGTTGGAGGAAGCGACTGATAATTATGGACAGCCGGGACAAGGTGGAGCGCGGCCTGTTAGGAAGCAGTCTCCAATGCTGCTGAGAATGGTAGTGGTAGACGGTACAAACATGTAGGTTTATGCGGCGGACCTGTTAGGAAGCAGTCTCCAATGCTGCTGAGTATGGTAGTGGTAGACGGTACAAACATGTAGGTTTATGCGGCGGACCTGTTAGGAAGCAGTCTTCATGAGAAATATGAAGAATGGGACGGTGCAAAATTGTAGGTTTATGCGGCGGACCTGTTAGGAAGCAGTCTTCATGAGAAATATGAAGAATGGGATGGTGCAAACATGTAGGTTTATGCGGCGGACCTGTTAGGAAGCAGTCTTCATGAGAAATACGAAGAATGGGAGGGTGCAAACATGGCTCAGTTTAGCTTGCTTTGAGGGATGTTAGGACCGTCCCAAATATGAAGACTGCTTTCTAACAGGTCCGCCCACATAAACCTACATGTTTATAGGCATGTAAAGAGTCTTTTAAACCCTGTAACTACACAACCAAAGGCTAGCTAAATGACGAAAGGCTAGCCCCCAGTCTTTATCCCTGTATCTACATAGATCTATATAATACATGTCTATACGTGTATATATGTCTATACGTGTATATATAGGTATGTATATATATGTATATATATAATACATGCAGACAGATAGATAGACACATGTACTTTTTATATACTTCTCTGCATAACGCATAACGCATAACGCAATACGCATTACGCGTATATGGAATGCTGGCATTCGCATAACGCATAACGCAATACGCATAACGCATTACGCATTACGCGTATATGGAATCCTAGCTTTAATCAAGTAATATACAAATGAAAGACCACACAAAAAAGCCCAGTCCCGCCACCTGGTGGTCTACTGTGTCATATATCCGTTACAGTTCCGACCAGGTGGTGTGTGTACTATACACCAGGGGGCAGGTCGACTGGAGGCTTCCTCCATCACTGTCCAAGAGGAGTACCTTAGATCCTACAACACCTGCTCTGTAATGCATCCCTCAGGAGTACACCGATTGTTTGCACAAAGAGCTCAGACTGCAGATGGCAAGAACACAGGCTCACATCCTGGTTCACTGTCAATGTGTCGAAGAAGACTAGTGTACGGGACTGTGTCCTACTCTTAGCTCAGGCGGTAGGGTGTCCACCTGTGAAAAGGTCAGTATTCCTCTCGATCCTGCTCAGTTGACCCATTTTCAGCTTGGGCTATTTTCCGTTCCAACAGTGGTTCACAAATGGTTCATCAAAGGCTGTGGTATGTGCTGTCCTGTCGGTAGAAAGTGCATCTAAAACGACCCCTCGCAGCTTATCGGAAAGAGTAGACTATGTGGCAGCAGCGGGTTTCCTCCAAAGAAATATGTCAGAATGACCATATATTTCACGTCCAATAGCCGATGATAAAAAATCATTATGCTCTGGAGGTGTCATTAAATAAAACAAGTTTTGTGCCCTACTCCACTTGAGGAACAAAGGAGAAACATTCAAAAAGAGGTCCGAAGTAGAGAAGAGTCTGCATAGGGAGATCTCCCTAATAGTAGTAATACATCAATTGTACATAGGGAGAAATACCATGGCCGAAGTGGGTCGGTTGGACAGTTGTTGTAGTTTTATGTCCTGGCAACAACTTAGGCCATATCATGATGGGTATCGACTTGTGACGGTGCGCACTCATGGCAACTTTATAGTGTTGCCCCATTGGGAGAGCAAGCCGTCAGCACCATGACCTGATATCCCACTCAGTCACATTTTCCTGACACTGAGCCAACCAGTCCTTGCCCTATGCTAATAATGCCAAGCACCTGGCTAGAAGCGGCAAGTATCAATTTTTAAGTTTGTTTGTTTGTTGTTGTTTTACGTCCTAGCAACATCTAAGGTCATATCAGGACGGGTACCGACTTGTGACAGTGCGCACTCATGGCGACTTTATAGTGCTGTCCCACTGGGAAACCAGGCCGCCGGCACCATGACCTGGTATCCCACTCAGTCACATTATCCTGACACTGAGCACACCAGTCCTTGCCCTATCCTAATAATGCCGAGCGCCTGGCTAGGAAGCGACAAGTATCAATTTTAAAGTCATTGGTTTGACTCGACCGGGACTCGAACCCACGACCCCACGATCTACCAGCACGGGAGACGGACGCTCTAACTCATTCGGCCATCCCGTCTGGTCTCAATGTTTAAGCACATGGGTTCGAATCCAATGATCTACCGAAAGGGGAAAGGGACGCTCAACTCATTCGGCCATCCCGTCTAACTACCATCGTGGGGTAGCAGCTCACTGCGCATGCTCCACCGGGGGAAAAGGTATATATATATCAGTGTCTCATGTGAGTTGCACTGAGTTAGATTAAATCATAAATGGCGGCAGGTTGGCAGCAGTACTGCCGATATCACATGGATATACAGACACAGCGCCACCTAGCAGCGCCTATATACTGTATCAATACTGAGCGCCCAGCTACCCCATATCTACTTACCTATACTTAAGCACACCTGTGTAAACAGCTAGACGGGGCGCAGTGGCCGAATCGGTAGAGCGCAGCTCCAGCATGCGGAAGGTCGAGAGTTGGTCAAACCAATGACTTATCGAATTGATACCTGTCGCTTCCTAGCCTGGCGCTCGGCATTAATAGGATAGGGTGAGGACTGGTTTGCTCAGTGTCAGGATAATGTGACTGAGTGGGATATTGGGTCATGGTGTCGGTGGCCTGATTTCCAAGTGGGGCATCACTATAAAGTTGTCATGAGTGCACACTGGTAGATTATGCTGCACTGTCATAAGCCGTAACCCATCCTGACATGACCTTAGATGTTGCCAGGACGTAAAACTCCAACAATCAACCATCCCACAGCCAGAGCTGGTCTGAGTTTATGGGTGAGTGAGTGAGTTACTCGTTAGGTGGCAGCACCACCGATGTTAGGCAAGCTTCCCGCCATATCATTAACCTTCTTTTTATCATCTTCGGGAGTCATCCAACATTTTCAACATTTGTTTGTTTTGGGGGGTTTTATATGCTGGTAATAGCTAAGGTCATATCAGGATGGGTACCGACATGTGATAGTGCACACTCATGATGATTTAATAGTACTGTCCCACTGGAATTCCAGGTCGCTAGCACCATGGTCTGATTTCTGACTCAGGTATATTATCATGAAACTGAGCTAACCAGTCCTTGCCCTATTCTAGTAATGGAAAGCATCAGTCTAGATAGTGACAAGATCAATTTTGTAAGTCATTGGCTTGACTCCGCCGCGATTCCAAACTCCCCACCTTCCACCAGGGAAGCGGGCAGAGTGACTGTGTGTGGCTAGATAAGTTACCGCAGTAGCAGACAGGGGGCGACACAATCGGCCCAGTTGCATAGTTGATGAACAACTAATAATAGATCCGTACAGTAGATGACTTAGAATATAATAAGGAGTGAAAGCTTCCGAAGAATTATACTTGTATAATACGTATACATCATATATATATATATATCCTGCAAAGGTTGTGTCTTATCACCAGGTATAGACTGATATGACAGAAAGTGCATCTAAAACGACCCCTCGCTGCTTATCGGAAAGAGTAGCCTATGTGGCTACAGCAGGTTTCCTCCAAAGAAATATGTCAGAATGACCATATATTTCACGTCCAATAGCCGATGATAAAAATCATTAAGCTCTAGAGGCTGATCAGTCCAGCATTTGACAGACAATGACTGGAAGCGTTCAATGTGGCGCATTCTCGGACATGGAAATAAATAAACCCCAGCAACAAACATGAAAGCAATGCCAAGGTTATGTAAGGCATAATCATTATATGTCGATTATTAAATACATAATGTGCCCGCATTTTGGTGTGTGTATCAGAGATGATCATCGTACTTGAGGTGGAGCAACCTGAACAGTGGCTGTCCACTGCATTCAATTACCTAAGCATATCATCTCAGGTGTCTGTCCCCGCACCACATTCACTTGGCCCATTTCCACCTAGGTAAAAGATTCATCCCGTATCTACAGTAGGGGTGAAGAACAAGCCATTAGAAAAAGTAGTGAACCACTGGGTAAATAAAATCATCAAATAATTCTTAATTTAAGATGCAAACTATATTCTTTACGTAACATCTTCAAATTAGCCTGTTACTTTTTATTTGAAAAAAATAAGAAAACATGTAGTTTAATAGGCTTTAAAACGTTGATTTGGGAGCATTTTTGAATCGGCATATTGTCTTGTTGCATTCTCTCTCATTTCATATACTCTGCGCTGATGTAGATCAACACTGGATGAGGTAACGAGGAGCTGATCTCTGATTGGTTGTTTGATGCTCAACAGTTTTCACCATTTTTTATAATGGATTTGTTCTTCCAGAGTAGGGGTGAATCATTTATCTAATTTCCACCCCGATTTCTTTTTAAAATAAATTGTTGGTAGGTCCTTAATGACTGCAGTGGTCTGCACTGACCTCTCAGGCAAGTAACCACAGAGACAGGTAGGCGTGGGTAGTGTGTTGATATCAGGGAGCCTAGGTGGTGTAATGAGGATGTCATCAGACAGGCTACCAAAGCAGATCCTCTATTCTCAACTGTCTTCTGGTTACAGAAAGAGAGTGTGCCCTTGTCTCCAGTTCAAGGATACCATCAAGAGAAACCTGAAGCTGAGAGACATTGAGACCAACTCATGGACCTCACTATCACAGCAGAGAGCTAAATGGAGAGCGGCAGTCAAGTAATGAAAGCAGCCTTTGTCGCATCGCGACCGGCAGCATGATGATGATGATGAGGTGGTGTAATGGTTAGCGCAATAGCCAGGAATGCAAAGAGATGTCCGTTCAAGTCCTGCTCAGGCACAATATTTCCCATTTTCATCACCCCATGACACTAGTTGCCATGACCATGATCCTGTACAAGCTATGCACTGTATGGTTTTTGAGCCTACCCTGTGGATGTATGTGTTAGCGCATTGCCTGTATGTATGTAATTGTAAGCATTAAAATACTTACATTACAATTCCAGGGGGACGAGTGTAGTAGTCTGCAATGACCTCTCAGGCAAGTAACCACATAGACAGGTAGGCGTGGGTAGTGTGGTTGATATCAGGAAGCCTGGGTGATGTAATGGTTAGCACACTGGCCAGGAATGCGAAGAGATGTGGGTTCGAGTCCCGCTCTAGGCGCAATGTTTCCAATTTTCATCACCCCCATGACATGACGATCCAGAGTGTCAGACTCTCTTCGAACCTACTCATGTGCTGTTTTCCTTCCTGATATAATATCCTAATAATATTGACTGTTAACATCACTCAGATATATAGCATAATCAAACTACAGCAGCACATGTCTTCAAAGGGACAACTCCGCATGCAAACCAATGTTGTCCTGACATGCCAGGTGTCTTGTGATTGGCGAAACTGTCAAATTGAAAAAGTGCTTGCATTAGGCAGGGGTGTGCTCATAATAGGGATCATTGAAGACCGGTATTATTGCAGTACTATCCAATCCCACCACATGTAGGGGTCACCAACATGAATATGTTTGAATTATTTTGCTTTATTTTTGCTTAGATCTCTTAAGCCAATTAACCATGTAACAAAAAAGGCAAACAAGAGGGTGGAGTGCCCCCCGGTGTGGCGTGTTCAGCCGTGTCCCGTGCTCAGCCGTCTATCTATACTCAAACTCAAGGCATTGTCAATGGTCGTGTGTAATTTTCATACAGAAAATACAGAACAAGTGAAATATCTCTAAAACCACACCACCTATTAACAAATCGCTTGGTACACATATAGAAAACATCTTCACCAAAAAGAATATATTAAATTTATAAGGTTAGGGTTCTTGATTTCTATTAATTTTGATTAAAACTAATGTTTTGCACTGCGCATTCCGTCAAACTCACGGCATTGTCAATGGCCGTGAGCAATCTTCATACAGAAAATCCAGGAAAAGTGAAATATCTCTAAAACCACACCACCTAGAAACAAATCGCTTGGTACACATAAAGAAAAGATCTTTACCAAAAAACATTATATTAAATGTATAAGGTTAGTGACTTACCACCATTGACAATGCCTTGAGTTTGAGCATAGGTACACGGGTGAGAACGGGACAAGGCTGAGCACGCCACACCGGACTCAAAAATAAACCGAGCCAAAAACGGTTCATATGAGAAGAGTACCGAGTACATGAAAGCAATGGAATGAAATGCACTGGGAGTAGAAGAAAGAAGTACAGAGACAATAGAAACATATAATAATTATTCAAAAGGGAGCTCAATGCACTGTTAGACTAACTAAGAAATATTTGTATAATAATAAATAAAATAAAATACAAATTAATCAATAATTAACTAATTAAAAAAACACTGATAATTCAAGGAAACTCTTCGAAGGTATAAATGCCAGTCACTATCCACTCGGGAGGTTAACTTTAAAATTAATACCCAAACCTAATGACCACTACCACACCAATGTGAAGGCAGTCAGAGAAAATAATTATGGATATCTAAATAATTATCCAATATTATTGTTGAACTAACAGATTGACAGAGGGTAAGGAGATTCGGGTGAATGCTTACAAACAGAGAAAGAATGCATGTAGTAGATAGCTACACGACAACTGAAAGTAACAAAATAGGAGGAACCACGAGACTATTACTGTCTAGTGTGAAATCAAGTCATTAGACTTAACGATTATACGAAGCATAAATACAACGCACAACTATTTACCTCCTAAATATTGATTAAGCGGGAGAGCAAACGAACCAGAATGATATTCAAAAGTTTGTTTGTTTACCGAGAGGTGTCAATAAAATAACAGACATGCATTCATAATTGATGACGTCATCTTATCCTATTACATTGTATGCCTATCTATACTATGCATTGATATGGTGCCTGTACAAACCTCAAAGGATGTCCAGTTTAACTATTAACTCTGTCTTTACATCCATTTCCGATGTAAATATCCCTATATATGTGAGTATATATGCACGCATGCCGTCTTACCTAAATACAGATACATAAATAATATATAGATATTTATATATGGATAGTGATAACACTGTTATCGCGTGTAATAATAACGGGATGGCCGAATGAGTTAGACCGTTAGTCTCCCGTGTTGGCAGATCGTAGGGTCGTGGGTTCGAACCCTGGTCGAGTCAAACCGATGACTTCAAAATTGATACTTGCTGCTTCCTGGCCAGGCACTCGTCATTACTAGGATAGCGCAAGGAGCAGTGGAATGAGGAAGACCAATCGTCTGTGATTGAAATTTCCCCTGCTTAAACAACTAATATACAAACAAAAAAAACAAAAAAAATGTCTGTAGTGTCCTTCTGCTACCCCCCCCCCCCCCCCTTCCTGGTTGGGGGTACCGGCATCCTTGACTCTGCCCCCACCCCCCATGTTCAGGGCTTTCGCACAACACTCGCTCGAAAGTTTGTTGTTGTTGCTCTATATGAACCGCATGAACCATTATTGATCAAAGCATAAACCATTCTTGTCTCACCTTGTTTCTATTTTAGTGGGGTTTTTTAAAGTTTGAGTTGAATAACATATTTCTTCAGCACTGGTGCACTGGTCTTCTTGCCTGAACAACTATGATCCATTTTAGCTCGATAAGATGATGAGATGGCATGAAGAAAATAGAAACCACTAACACCCAGGCGTTGGAAAAGTTTACAGTGATCCTGTACAAGCTACTTTTCTTAATAATATGTTCACATGATTATGGAGCAATGAGGAAAAAAAGTAGAAATGTAAAAAAAATAAAGTTGTTGAGGGTTTGATTCCATTGTTTATATCAATTTTAGGATTGGCTTTTCCAGGGTTGCGCGCCTGAACTCTTCATATATAACAGGCGTACAAGCAGGTAGGCCTGTGGTTAAACCGGATGACGGAATGAGGTGAGCGTCCGCCTCCCGTTTTGGTAGATTATGGGGTTCGAACCCTGGTCGAGTCAAACCGATGACTTAAACATTGATACTTGTCGCTTCCTAGACAGGCGCTCAGCATTATTAGGATAGGGCAAGGAATGGTTGGCTCAGTGTCAGGATAATGTGACTGAGTGAGATATCAGCTCATGGTGCTGGTGGCCTGGTCTCCCAGTGGGGCAGCAATATAAAATCACCATGAGCATGCACTCTCACAAATCAGCACCCGTCCTGATATTACCGTAGATGTTGGCAGGACCTAAAACTCCAACAACCAACCAATACACGATATTCACACGCATGCGCTGTGGCAAGGCTCCCACAACCATAGTGTTCATCGTCACCGTCAGATGTCACATGCGTTGTGAATATTGTGTATTAATAGTGACTGACTAGTTTGGTACCCTTCTAAAATTTTCAAAAGGGTCCAAACATGAAAGTTTTATTTTTCTTGGAAGCTCCAATGACCCAAAAGGAATATACATTTGGAATTTCCATAATATCCCAAAATTTGACTGACAAACATGCATTTGAAAGTTAGTAATTTCCATAGCTTTTGTATGCGCTGTGGCAACGGTCCGACAACCGTAATGTTCACCGTCGCCGTCAGATGTTGCATGCATTATGAATATTGTGTACAGTATGTGTTTACAACCGCCGAACCAAACGCACCAGGAGTTTACCTTTGATTCTTGTTCCGTCCGCTAGGGGAGGTCAGAGATTGATGTGTGGTGTTGATGAGGATTGGGAAAACAAAGAACACTGAGTGGTCTGGCAGTCTGCTCAATGTGGTCTGGTGTAGATGGTTAATTTTCCAGAGGAGGTGCGCAATACAGCGCCCCCTATACCATCCTACAAAGCTGCGCCTAGTGCTAATGACGTTATACAAATTATAGCCTGTCACAGTTTCATTATGCGAATTGATAGTTACCCACTGGGCGCGGTGGCCAAATCGGTGGAGCGTGGGCCTCGCGTGCGGAAGGTCGGGAGTTTGGTTCCCAGTCGAGTCAAACCAATGACTTACCAAAAGTATACTTGTCGCTTCCTAGCCTGCCACTCAGCATTAATAGGATAGGGCGAGCACTGGCTAGCTCAGTGTCAGGATAATGTGACTGAGTGGGATATTGGGTCATTGTTTCGCCGACCTTATTTCCCAGTGGGGCAGCATGATAAAGTTGCATGACCAGACAGGATGGCCGAATGAGTTAGAACGTCCGTCTCCCAAGTTGGTAGACCATGGGATCGTGGGTTCGTACCCTGGTCGACTCAAACCAATGACTTAAAAATTGATACTTGTCGCTTCCTAGCCATGTGCTCGGCATTATTAGGATAGGGCAAGGACACCTTGGCTCAGTATCAGGATAATGTTACTGAGACAGTGAGAGGGATATCAGGTCATGGTGCTGGCGGTCTGGTCTCCCAGTGGGGCAGCACTCAAAAGTTGCCATGAGTGCGTACTGTCACAAGTCGGTACCCGTCCTGATATGACCTTAGGTGTTGCGAGGACGAAACCCAACAACAAACACACTGATAAAATCGCTATGAGCGCGCACTGTCAAAAGTCGGTGCCTGTCTTTGTATGACCTTTAATGTTGGCAGGACATGAAACTCCAATGACCAACCAACCTAGGTACCTGCTGAAACCAACTTACCTGACGTGTGTCTATTAACACAAAAGCCACTCTCACCTGCTGCTCCTGTTCACCCCACCACGACCCCCACCCCCATCGACTCATCTGTACCCACACCTGTGTGTGTACCTGGCCATCTCATTACAACGCAAGGTGCAACCCTCCCTCACGCTGTTGGTGGTAAGGTGGGTAACCATGGCAACTTACCCATGCAAACAGATGCGCGTAGTAAAGTTAGTTATGTATGGATATTGTCGTGGGGGAGAGGAGATGAAAATGGACAATATGCCGTGTCACGCAGGATTCGAACCCATACTCCTTGCCATTCCAGGGCTAGTTAATACAATCACCCTGTTGATCCAATCACTGTGCCTACCTGTGCATGTGGTTCGTTGCCTGCGAAGCCAATGCTGACTACTCTAATTCTCGTCCTCCTTGAACGCTAAGTCTTTTAAATGATTTATACTTATAAGTTGCTTATGGCCCTGTCACATTATGATGCATCTCCCCAGCAACAACCATGAAATCACTTTTTTACGTCGAGAAGCGTCAAACTTTTTGGCGTGGGGGACAAAGTTGGATGTATACATACCGTATACACAGCGTATGGCCAACGTATGACCAACATATGGCTAACGTACCTCCCGGCGAAAAATGCTCAAAATACGCTCACGGTACGTTCACAGAATGCCAGTGAATGTTATATATGTTATTCGATCGCCAAAACTACGTGTCACACATTACATACATCAAGACACACTGGAGAAATGCTAAACATACATTAGACATACGTTAGGTCAATGTAGTGCAACATAGCGAACAACGTTTGACTAACATACGTCTAATGTACATCGATGTACGCCTAACGCAAACATAACGTATTGCGGACATAAAATCCACACATTGTCGAACGTTGTCGTACGTCGAAAGTTTTGTGCATGTATTGTTGGGACCCAAATAAAGCGATCGATATAGGGGAGTGTTCGATCTGTGGTGGTGGACGGTTAGATAGGTTTTACTGTACATACATAGAGTATGTTCAGTACGCATATATCACGCAGCTTGTAATGTGAGAAGTGCTTCCTGCATGCACTCTCAGCATGTTCTAAACACTGGGGTATTGTTGCTGTAAAGGATCCAAGTCAGGGTAGCCATTGTTGTGCGGGTGATGAATATGGAGAATATTGCGGCTTGAGTAGATTGCAAACCCACACTTCTATCCATTGCTCGCACCCTAACTATCTATCAGGGTATCTAATCTTGCTGATGGAATCACCCTATCTCTGCCTACAGGACTCTGTGGCGTTTTGCCGAACAGGTATCCCAGTGGGGCAGGACTATAAAGCCACCATGAGTGCGCGCCTTCACACTTCGATACCTGTCCTGATAATAATGTAGATGTTGTTAGGACGTAAAACCCTAGCAAAACATCAACACCAACAAAAACCTTTTCTAAACCAGAACATTTGCCTATATTTGGTTCTACATGTACCACTTAGATTGGTTGGTTGTTGGAGTTTTATGTCCTGGCAACATCTAAGTTAATATCAGGATGGCTACTGACTTGTGACAGTATACACACATGGTGACTTCATAGTGCTGCCCCACCAGGCTGCTAATACCATGACCCGATACCCCCTCTCAGTCACATTATCCTGACTCTGAGCTAACCAGTCCTTGCCCTATCCTATTAATGTCGAGCACCAGGCTAGGAAGCGACAAGTATCAATTTTAAAGTCATTTGTTTGACTCGATCAGGAACCGAACTTCCTGCCTTCCGCATGCCAGTTCCGCGCCCTACCGATTCGGCCACCACACCCGGTCCCACTCCATTTTGATTGGCTGTCGTGTTTCCTGCCAGTCCACCTGCTGAGCCCCACCTAGCGGCCACTGCCTCACTTCCGGGAAGGCTGGTGACCCGAGTGACCTTACCACCTCCTCCCCCACCACCACCCCAACAGGACGCGCAGGCCGAATCGATAGAGCACTGGCTTTCCATGTGGAAGGGCAGGTGTTCGAATCCCATCCGAGTCAAACCAATGACACACCAATTGATACGTGTCACTTCCTAGACAGGAGCTCGGCATTATTAGGATAGGACAAGCACTAGTTTTCACAGTGACAGGATAATGTGACTGTGTCGGATATCAGGTCATGGTGCTGGTGGCATGGTCTCCCAGTGGGACAGCACTATAAAGTTGCCATGAGTGTGCACTGCCACTAGTCAGTACCCATCCTGATATTACCTTAGATGTTGCCAGGACGTAAAACTCCAACAACCAGCAACCTTTATCGTGGTTGCATATTACGGCTCATGCTTTATATGCCATAAAACAAGTCCAGCCTCTGGAAGAGGGCCCAATCAAGATTGAGCATGTCGCTGTTCAACATACAGCTAAATATGTAATTCAAGTCACATGACCCACCTCAGCTGGGAGAGTGAGTGATGTAGGCCAGCAAAAGCTTTTTTTTGTCTTTTTGTGGGGGGTAAACATCTTTATTCATCTGGATAACCAGATGGGATGGCCGAATGAGTTAGAGCATCCATCTCCTGTGTTTGGTAGATCGTGGGGTCGTGGGTTCGAACCCTGGTCGAGTCAAACCAATGACTTAAAAATTGATACTTGTCACTTCCTAGCCAGGTGCTCGGCATTATTAGGATAGGGCAAGGAGCAGTGGAATGAGGAAGACCAATCGTCCACGATTGAAATTTCCCCTGCTTAAACAACTAATGGGACCAACAACAAAAAAAAGTCTTTTTTCAGCGCCGAGGTACTGATCATCCGGTCACGCTTAACTTCAGGCATTTACACAATTTAATTACAAGAACAATCTTAAGATAATAAAATATCGGTATTACATTCGGCTAATTAAGAGGCTGATCAATAGATGCATTCAGTTATGTATTTTAATGTAGGTGGTGTCTAAGTTAATCTTCGAGTCAGGCATATGGCGGTATAGTCTGGGTTTAGGTATAATCCAAATTTAGCTACCTAAGTGGTTCCGATATATCTAATTTGTCGCAAGTGTTCAGTGTGTGCATTAGTATAGGACAGTCTGGATTTTGGTAAAATGCTGCCACCATGCTGCCAGCATTTGGTAAAATGCTGCCAGCTATCTATGAAAAGAGGACTAACAAATGTTGAGACTCAATGGTCACTAATTATAGATAAAGGTTATAAAGAAAATGGAATTGTCCCACAGACTACTTTCTCTTTGATTTTCATCTTACATGAGTGATATTAATGTATTGCTCAATTTGTATAAGATCTAATTAAAAAAATGAAACTCATTTTTTTCAACTCCGACATATAATATGCACAACATGCAAACCTTCATAGGATATTGGATTAGGCTATCATTTGGAAGGATATGCTATTATTAGGAAGGTTTTCACTTTTTGTTTCCATGTCACACTTTTGTGCCGAGTCTTAGAGAAAGATACCAATGCGCTTATTACGCATTGGTATCTAAGTAGGATATCTAGGATCAAATAAGTGTAAGTGTGATACTATTATGCAGCTTTAAAGTTGCATAGACCGATGGTTTTGAGTTTTTGTCATTTTCTGAGATAAATATATTAGATTGATCGCTATAACCTACCTTGTAATGTATGTAGTTCACGGTGTCGACACGTCTTTTACATACCTTACTTTAACTTGAAGTAACTTTTATATTAAATGGCTAACTTTTGAGATATTTGAAGTATAACCATGCACAATTAATGTTGGCAAGGAAGCCAAAACACCATAGAGGTTCTATTAAATTGCCTCAGTTTTCCCTTATTTGCGGTGACAAATACTTAATAAGTGCACCAGTATCGAAATTAGATATGTAGAATGAAATCTAGATAATGGTTTTAGTTTTGAAAATTTGATATTGGTAATCGGACTATGCAGCTTTAAGAGCAGGCTGGTTAAGCGCATATCATGCAATAACTGCTTAATATCTGTCTGGTTTTAACCCGTCCTAAGCTGGTTCTAGTTTGTAGTATGATTAAGCAATAGCAGCATGTCTAGTTATTGCCGCCATCAATTCTAGCTTTACTCCGTCCTCATTCCTCACCTCAACCAAAAGCTACCCATCACGAAGCATGGTTGCCATAGCAACTATAATCTCCTTCTCGGATTCTGCAACCAGAATCAGTAGTATGTAGAAGGTCGTGTGTAGAAGGTCGCGAGTTTTATTCCCTGCTGAGTCAAACCAATGACTTCGAAAATGTATACTTGTTGGAATCTAGCCTGACACTCGGCATTACTAGGATAGGGCAAACACTGGTTAGCTTGGTGTCAGGATAATGTGACTGAGTGGGAAATGGGAGTCATGGTGCTGGTGGCCTGGTGTCCCAGTGGGGCAGCACTGTAAAGTCACCAAGAGTGTGCACTGGTACACGTCGGTACCCGTCCTGATGTTGCCAGGATGTAAAACCCCAACAAACAGACAACACTATTGGCTTGCTTTAAGCATTGTGCCTAAATGGACACAGAAATTGTCCAACTGAACGGGATCGTCAAGTAGGTAGAGTGTTAGCAGCTTACCAGGTGCCAGGTTTGTTTTCTTGTTTGTTTGCTTTTGACTTTACATCATAGCAAAATCTAAAGGCCCTGTCACACTTTACCAGATTGAGGATACGGACAGACCCGGACAAAAATATTCTAATCCGGTGTGATTCGGACTTGGGAATGTAACGGACGGTAACGGATGGGTAACATACATTAACGGACGGGTAACATATGTTAACGGACGGGTAACAGACGGTAACAGACGGTAACGGTTGATAACGTATCTAACAATCAACGGACAATTCAGGATACAAAAAGAACTATAATAAACATCAACGACATGGAATGGATATGTAACGGAGGGTAACAGATGGTAACAGATGGTAACGGACGGTAACGGACGGGAACGGACGGGAACGGACGGGAACGGACGGGAACGGACGGGAACGGACGGGAACGGACGGGAACGGACGGGAACGGACAGGAACGGTCGGGAACGGATGGTAACGGGCGGGAACAGACGGGTATCAGACGGGAACTGACGGGGAAGCTTGTAGTTTTACCGATGCATCTACTTGGGGTCCACTAGTCCAGTTTCATGTTGTGGGAGGTCAAAACAAAAACTTAAGGCCCTGTCACATTACGGCGTATGGCGGGAGCGTATTGAAAACCTATGTAGGTCCTGCGCGTGCCGGCCTATGATGACATTTGGTGACCTTTCGGGTGGTTTTGAGCGTATGTGGAACCTACGAGGAGCGTATGAGGAGCGTATGGGAGCGTGCTGTGACATTTTTTGACAGTATGGGCCATACGCCCTCATAGGTCGGGTTTTTTTGAGCATGCACACAAAAATTTGGACAGACGGATTTATGAAAGCGTATGGCGGCGTATGCCTCATACGCTTCACATATGCCGGCATCTGGCGGCATCTGGTGGCGTATGAGTAGCGTATGAGTAGCGTATGCGTAGCGTATGAGTAGCGTATACGGCGTATGCCGACGTATATGACGTAACGCGCTTACGCCGCCATACGCTCCCGCAAAAAACCCTAATGTGACAGCCCCTTTAACAACAAACTTAACAACAAAGGGTATACATGTGACTTGTCAGTATCGTGTAGAGTACAACTAGTTATACCAATATGATTTTAGCAAAGTCTATGGTTATTCGTTGGTGATATCATGTGAAGGAATAGTGTAGCCTGTGTATTAGCAGCAATACGGTGAACTGCCTGGTGGGGGGGCAGCTTGCATCTGCCTGCAAACAAGCAAGGCAGGCCCGGCGCGTGAGGGTGCTCGCGACCAAACCTACCTCCAGTCGGCAGAAAGAAATTGTACGCGGGTCATTCTCTAAAACTTGGCACTAAAGTGTGACATCGAAAACAAAATTGAAAACCTTCCAAATAATAGCAAAATAACATTCAAAATAATAGCAGAATCTATGTTTCTACAAAGGCTGGCATGTTGTGCATATGTCAGAGTTTAAAAAAAAATTACTTTTTGATTTAGATCTTATTCATTTTGAGCAATATGTTTATGTCACTCGTGTAACATGAAAATCACAGACACATCCAGAATATAATTTTAAAATACACAACAAAGTCAAACAAGATTTGATTGATTACAGTTAAGCGAGAAATATTATGTCTTACGAGAAAAAGGTTGACAAAAAGGTGAAAAAGAGTTTGTGTAAATGCATGGTGTCAATGTGAAGATTTTCACATTTTCACTCTAGCACAAAATTATATAAGACTTACGGGAAAGGACGGGAACGGATGGGAACGGATGGTAACAGGCGGGAACAGACAGGTATCAGATGGGAACTGACGGGGAAGCTTGTAGTTTTACCGATGCATCTACTTGGGGTCCAATAGTCCAGTTTTATGTTGTGGGAGGTCAAAACAAAAACTTAACAACAAACTTAACAACAAAGGTTATACATGTGACTTGTCAGTATCGTGTAGAGTATAACTAGTTATACCAATATTATTTGAGCAAAGTCTATGGTTATTCGTTGGTGATATCATGTGAAGGAATAGTGTAGCCTGTGTATTAGCAGCAATACGCTGAACTGCCTGGTGGGGGGGCAGCTTGCATCTGCCTGCAAACAAGCAAGGCAGGCCCGCCACGTGAGGGCGCTCGCGACCAAACCTACCTCCAGTCGGCAGAAAGAAATTGTACGTGGGTCATTCTCTAATACTGGGCACTAAAGGCGGACATTGAAACCAAAAGTGAAAACCTTCCAAATAATAGCAAAATAACATTCAAAATAATAGCAGAATCTATGTTTCTACAAAGGCTGTCATGTTGTGCATATGTCAGAGTTTAAAAAAAAAATTACTTTTTGATTTAGATCTTATTCATTTTGAGCAATATGTTTATATCACTCTTGTAACATGAAAATCACAGACACATCCGGAATATAATTTTAAAATACATGACAAAGTCAAACAAGATTTGATTGATTACAGTTAAGCAACAAATATTATGTCTTACGAGAAAAAGGTTGACAAAAAGTTGAAAAAGAGTTTGTGTAAATGCATGGTGTCAATGTGAACATTTTCACATTTTCACTCTAGCACAAAATTATATAAGTAGTAATTTTGATATCTTTTGTAAGATAAATTCAAATACATATAGAGCTGCTAACATATCTAATAGACAGACACTACAATAGTTATTTGACTTGTTATCAATAAAAGAAAGACTTAATTATCATTGTGGGAACGTGAAGACCAAATATGTAGTGCCCAGTTTTTCAGAATAACACACTTTGCATTTACCATTTGTGGAATAAGACAACAACTTGCTAAATCAGTGGAGAACCAACTTCAAGAGCTACTTTAGCTAGATGGACTATCACTGAACTATAAATAATAAATAATAAATAGTAATAAAATATTTATTTCCACATGATCAATGTACACGGAAGTTGATATTTATCTCAGCAATCTTTTCACATGAAAAAGGAGAAAGCAGAAGTACAATACTTATGATGTGTTTTCCCCATTTAAAGATAACACATATATACATTACTTATACCATAGAAATAATAAATAGAAAAATAAAAGTAAAAAACATATCAACATTACCCTCAATACTGTAAATTACATCTCAATATTTATGTACTAGACTACGGTATATTTCCCTCTGGCAAAGCTTAAAGATTTTCTTTTTATACAGTCGTTGAAACATAGAGATGTTCTTTTAAACATATTGAGGATTTGCATGTGACGTAGGCTTCACACTAGTCCAGCTTCATAGTTGGATAGAAGCAGTTCTTTCTACTATCAAGTGTATGTAAATAAAACAAAAAGCACAAATCTATTCACTACTATGAACAAATTCTGTTATTTAGAATCATGAATGTTCACTCAAGGGTTGAAATAATATTATTTATGACAATAGCTTACTCAAAAAGTGAAATTTGGTCAAATTAAACCCATAATCGAAGTGATATTAATGCCGCCACCGCATCGGCGGCGATATTGCCAAATGTAAATAAAACAAAAAGCACAAATCTATTCACTGCCATGATCTAATTCTGTTATTTAGAATCATGAATATTCACTCCTGGGTTGAAATAATGTTATTCATGAGAATAGCTAACTCAAAAAGTGAAATTTGGTCAAATTAAACCCAAAATCGAAGCGATATTGACATCACTGCCACATTGGCACTGTTATAACTGTACTTTCTATCCAACCATGATGGCCAACGAGGCACTGGTCTTGTGGTGCTAATCGTTTGATGCAAATCCTCAATAGATGTTTTTTGAACATTTGTTATTATCATCATTGAAATTGTCTGGTATTGATGTTGACAAATATCAAGCTCTTGGTACCAGAGGAGAATTGGCTTCATCAGCACAAGCGATATCATTTCACCACACACCACTTCCCCAAATCGTCATTATTATTAGTAGTTCACTTCCTGACTAACCTGGCATAACCTGACCCCATCGCTAGTTCGCGCTTAGCCCGCCAGGGGGGCACCTGTGCCCGACGGCACCAGTCTAGTATTAGACCAGGAATACCTGCCGCTGTCTTGATGGGCGCTGTCTCCACAGGCACCATCACGAACAACAACACTGGTGTCGCAGTTTGAGCGCCCTGCCAGTTTGAGCGCCCTTCTGTTGCTTCTGCACATGCGCGGATAGAGACAACATTAAAACCACCCTAACTATCAGAGTAATTTGTGATTTTTGGTTCTTTGAAAGCAAATTTATCTTGTTTCTATTAAATAGTTCAGATCTTTCTCTACAATTTCACATTCAGCTTTTTTTTTATCAGCCAATTGGAAGTTCTTGAATATATTTTGCGAAAATAGTTTTTGAGGCCATGATCTGGTAAGGCTAACACTGGCACTGACACTCAGAATATCCCAACTTTCACTATTATCTCTGTTTTAATACTTTCAGAGTAAATTGCTCTTAGGTTACATTAAATACTTCAGATCTTCCTCTTCAATTGTGCATTAAGATATTTTTAATCGATCCAATGAAAGCTTTTAAATCTATTTTACAAAAAAAGTATACAACCACTGGCAGGGCACTCAAACTGGCAGGGTTATGGTTAGTAATGGTTAGCACACTGGCCTGGAATGCAAAGAGATGTGGATTTGAGTCCCGCTCTAGGCACAATATTTCCCATTTTCATCACCCCCATGACACTGGTAGCCATGACCAGGATCCTGGACAAGCTATGCGCTGTATAGTTGTTGAACATACCCTGTGTATGTAAGTGTGATGCATTGCCTGTATGTATGTAATTGTAAGCATTAAAAGACTTACAATTCCAGGGGGACGAGTGTAGTGGTCTGCACTGACCTCTCAGGCAAGGAGCCGCATAGACAGGTAGGCATGGGTAGTGTGTTGATATCAGGGAGCCTAGGTGGTGTAATGGATAGCACACTGGCCTGGAATGCAAAGAGATGTGGGTTCGAGTCCTGCTCTAGGCACAATATTTCTCATTTTCATCACCCCCACGACAATATTGTATATAGTAGGTAGTGTAAGGGGTAGCAGGCTAGCCTTGGAATGTGTGTTCAAATTGTGTGGTAAAATCCTGCTCTATGTATAATGTTTACCATTTTCACTACCTCCCCGATATATATATATATGGGATATATAATTTATTACTATGAGTATAAAGGGGCGGAGCTATATTCCTATATCCTGCAGGATCCTAGCATTTAATGCTGCCTTTATTATTAACCCACAATATATTATTGCTATATTCGCTGCGGGCTGGTTCCTGCTGCGCTATCCTGGCGCCCCACCATGTTGTCATATGCCAGTCAGACCTTGTCTGGTTCACATCGGCGCCAGTTAAAATTGAGGGTGATTCGGTGGGAACCTATATGATGGACGGGAGACTCTGTATGGGTCTCTCG
Organism: Branchipolynoe longqiensis; assembly: GCA_030323885.1. Classification (NCBI taxonomy): domain Eukaryota; kingdom Metazoa; phylum Annelida; class Polychaeta; order Phyllodocida; family Polynoidae; genus Branchipolynoe; species Branchipolynoe longqiensis. The sequence goes on along the minus strand of CM059198.1, from coordinate 61,533,586 downwards.
TCTAGTCCGTATATATTCTCTAGAATTTCAGACTTCATTGTCCGATGCGCAGGCAGAGAGGGGGTCTGCAGAATTATTAACTATCTAGACGATTTCTGCATTCTGGGTAGTACGGAGGAAGAAACTACAGGGTTGCAACAACGTGTACTCTCTATATTGCGCAGATTGGTTTTTTTTATCAGTTTAAAAAAATTGCTCTCACCAGCTAAGAAAATTAGATTCTTAGGGATCGATGTAAACTCGGAGTCGCTGGAACTTACTCTCCCTGACGATAAATTGAAGAAGCTTCGGGACATCCTCCTGCTCTTCTTGGGTCGTAGGAAGGCGACCCGTAGGGAACTTGAGAGACTCGCCGGACACCTCGCACACTGCGCCAAAGTTATCAGGGGTGGGCAAACTTTTAGTAGGCGCGTCTACGACCTTATAGGCACCCTGGGCGAGCCATTCTACCGTGCACGGCTTAAAGCCGGATTTAGGGAGGATATCAACTGGTGGGCATCATTCGCTGAAAAATTTAATGGTAAGGCGGGTATGCTCGGGAAGTTTGCGGTAACTACCGCGGTCTACAGTGACGCTTCGAATTGGGGAATCGGTGCTTTGCATGAGACTGACTGGTTAGCTGCTTCCTTTAAATCAGAGGACAATGAAGTGTTAGGACAGCTGATAGGACACCATCGTGTGGTGCTCCCCACTGAGGCAGGGAGGGACCACATAAACATAAAAGAGATGAGGGCTGTGATGGAGGCGGCCACACGTTGGTCATCAGGATGGGAAGATTCCGAGATTATATTTATAACGGACAGCGCGGTAGTCCAATCCGCTCTTAATTCAGGGAGATCCAGATCAGTTGGGATTATGTCCATGCTGCGAAAATTATTCTGGCTTGCAGTCGAGAAGAACTTTACATTCTTATCAACTTACATAAATACCACAGTTAATGTTGTGTGTGATGCCCTCAGCAGGCTAGACGTAGAGGGTAGTGCCGCTAGGATTAGTGGAGTGGATGTGGGTCGGATTATGTGCTGTGCACACCTCTTCGACGCTCCGCTGTTCTGTCTTTCTAGGACTGGAGGAGCTGAGGGCAGAGTAGCGGGGATTTGAGAAGTTTTTCTACTCAAAGAATTCGTTCACCACGAGATCGGTCCAGATACGAAAGTATTTTGACTTCGTTGAGGCGTCTGATACCGTGTATTCCTAGCTAAAAACCCCTTCGTCAACCCGAATATTAAATGAGCTCCGGGTAGCGACGAGTCTTCATCTGGAGGCGTGAGACGAGGAGTGGTTGGGGCCTGGGCCGGTTTAGCCGGCCGGGTTTGGCGGTTATTGCTCAGCCAGATGGGCCTCAGCAAATAAACTAGGCTTCCACCACTTCTCGTCTTGTCTCTTATTCTCCTACGTCGTAGCCCAATTTATGGGATATATAATTTATTACTATGAGTATAAAGGGGCGGAGCTATATTCCTATATCCTGCAGGATCCTAGCATTTAATGCTGCCTTTATTATTAACCCACAATATATTATTGCTATATTCGCTGCGGGCTGGTTCCTGCTGCGCTATCCTGGCGCCCCACCATGTTGTCATATGCCAGTCAGACCTTGTCTGGTTCACATCGGCGCCAGTTAAAATTTTCTTGGTGTCGGCGTTATTGCTCAGCCAGATGGGCCTCAGCAAATAAACTAGGCTTCCACCACTTCTCATCTTGTCTCTTATTCTCCTACGTCGTAGCCCAATTTATATATATATATATAATATATATATATACCCAGCTTTACTTATTGGATTTGATAATAATGACAGAACATGGTACATAATAGTAGTATACAGGATCTTGATCATTGTTTGTTTGTTTGCTGTTGTTTTACATCCTAGCAACATCTAAGGTCATATCAGGATGGGTACCCACTTGTGACAGTACGCACTCATGGCAATTTTAAGTGCTGCCCCACTGGGAAATCAGGCTACCAGCACCATGACCCGATATCCCACTCAGTCACATTATCCTGACACCGAGCTAACCAGCCCTTGCCCTATCCTAATAATGCCAAGCACCAGGGTAGGAAGCGACAAGTATCAATTTTTAAGTCATTGGTTTGACTCGACCGGGAACTGAACTGAACTGAACTTTGACTCGACCGCGGTGGCCTGTGCTCTACCGATTCGGCCACCACGCCCGGTGGATCTTGATCACATCACGGCCGACATAGTGGGTATTATAGCTAAACTCCGATAGGATCATAACATTTCCATGGCAACGCTATATCTTCACAGACCTAGGCGCTGGAGGGTCTTCAACTCGATTCCAAGCCTGAACACCTGGTAGCCAGAGCCTACAAATCAATTGGAGGGTAAAAACAAACAACCAAGCAAAACATTGTTTGTTTTTAAGTATACAAAAATATTCCCACTCCAAAAAAAAACAAAAAAAAACAACAAAGAAACCTGACCCGAATTCTCTTTCCTCACTTAAGTGGAAGTTGAAGGCTTGTTTAAGTGTGGGAACTACCCAGCACTGTAGAACTGCATCCATGTGTAAATTACCCTAGCACATGTGACTAGTCAAGAGCCTACCCGCCACCGCTCAGGCATCAATTAGGTTGGCATGAAAAAAAAAAAAACTTCTCCCTATATATTTGTTTTCTTCAGCGGTACAGTGAGTGGCGGTTACCGTGTGAAGCGGGTGGTGGCGCCCCGATCGGAGCTGAGGTTGACTAGGCTGGAGCAGCAGATGTCTAGTCCAGACTCCAGCAGTCGATGACTGTGGGAGTGCTGGGGGAGCAGGAGGGATATTCCAGGATATTATACGCATATAATTCTTATGGAGTGTATATATTTATATATACAGTAGGCTGCACTTATATTTATATATACAGTAGTCTGCACTTACCTCTCAGGCAATGAGCCAAGCATCCAGGTAGGGTAAGGGGAGTGCATCAGGGATCCTAGGTGGTGTAATGGTTAGAATGTTATGCAAATAATAGCAAGAAGAGTATAATATATTTGAATACTGCTCTAGGTGCACTTTGTTTGCATCACCTCCACGATATATGTATATATATATATATATATATATACATATATATATACACACATATGCAGTTATACATAGACGAATGTATATATATATTATATATATGCTGTATAAATTGTCATTTGTATGTGCCTGCATAATTTATTACGCAAAAATAAGTAAGAAATACGCTTTTTTAATTTATTTACTCTGTGACTGCTATTGTTTTCTCCGCACCCAGTACTTCTACCGGTGGCGCCACTATCGCCTCGTTTTGACACTACCCATAACTGTAGAACGTTCTCTCTTCATGCATGCAAAAATATATTTATATGTCCGGGAGATTTGGAGTTCGATTCCCGGTCGAGTCAAGCCAATGACATATAAAATTGATACTTATCACTTCCTAGCTTGGCATTTGTCATTATTAGGATAGGGCAAGGACTGGTTAGCTCAGTGTCAGGATAATGTGACAGAATGGGAAGTCGGGTCATGGTGCCGGCGGTCTGGTTCCTCAGTAGGGCAGCACTAAAGATGTTGCAATGAGTGTGCGCTGTCAAAAGTCAATGCCTGTCCTGATGTGATATTAAATGTTGCTAGGATGTAAAATCAAATCAAACAAACCTAATTAATCACCCAAATACACCACGAAGGAAGGTGATTGTGATAATTATCCTTATGGTACATGGCAGCGAGCGATACAATATCACTGACAATAACTGTGCACACTTGAGCATTGGGGTGTATGAGAGTTTTCCCTGCTTCTCTATCATTGAGATGATTGAGTGGCGCATGGAATAGCTAATCTGCTAAACATAGTATTCTTCCTTTTGTAAGTAGTCTCATTCATCCTAGATTATGTTGATTTGTTTGTTTATTAGAATTGTACAGCTTAGCCATATCTAATCATATCAGGATGGGTACCATCTTGTGACAGTGCACACTCATGGTGACTTCATGATGCCGCCCCACTGGGCAATCAGGCCGCCAACACCATGACCCAATATACCACTCATTCACATTATCCTGACACCGAGCTAACCAGTCCTTGCCCTATCTTATTAATTCCAAGCGCCAGGCTAGGAAGCGAATACTATCAATTTTATAAGTCATAAGTTTGACTCGGCCGAGATCCGAACTCCCAATCTCATGCACGTGAGGCCCGCGTTCTACTGATTCAGCCACCGTGCCCGGTCACAGAAAATATGTGTGCTATATCTCTCTGCATATACCACATAACTTGTACCTTCAGCCATAACCTGCACCCTTCCCGACTGCGACTCCCATAAGGATCAGTGCACCTGTTGGCAGGTAGGGAGTGTGCCACTCTGATCTCAAGTCTTCTTCGCGATGATAGTTCTATGTGGTAAAGGTCACTGTATTGGGGCGCCCCCACCCCCTCATCCTTCCCCTCGCCCCAATACCAGCACCCCCCCCCCCCCCACGCCAACGGGAATATAACATCATCGGTGGTTGGTGTCGGTAGAGCGGAGGCTTCCCATGCGATTGATTCTCGGTCGAGTCAAACCAATGACATACACAATTGACACCACCTAATCGGTTGATCGCGGGCCTCGCATTGGTTTGGTTCATGGTCGAGGCAAAGCAATGACTTACAAAATTTATACTTGTCGCTACCTAGCTTGGCGCTCAGCATTAATAGGATAGGACAAGGACTGGTTAGGACAGAATCGGGATAATGTGACTGAATGGGGAATCGGGTCATGGTGCAAACAGTCCTAGTGGGGCAGCAGTATAAAATAGTCGTAAGTGCGCACTGTTGGTACCCATCCTGATATGACCTTAGATGGTGTAGGGACCTAAAACCCTAACAACCAAGCATATAGTGCCATCCCGCACTAGAGGGCAGCAAATTGCAGTGACATCATTTCCAAAGGGCACCGAGTGTTGGTTGCTTGCTGGAGTTGTACGTCCTGGCAATATCTAAGGTCATATCAGGATTGATACCGACTTGTAAAAGTGCGCACTCATGGCGGCACTATAGTACTGCCCCACTGGGAAATCAGGCCACCAGCACCATGACACAATATCCCACTCAGTCACATTATCCTGACACGGAGCTAACGAGTCCTTGCCCTATCCCATTAACACTGGTTAATCCCAAGCACCAACCTAGGAAGCGACAAGTATCAATTTTGTAAGTCATTAGTTTGACTCGACCGGGAGTCGAACTCCCGATCTCCCGCACGGGAATCCTGTGCTCCCACTGTCGTGTCAGTAACCATCCAGATTAGAAGGACATTCATAGTGGCATAATACGATAGTCTTGACTTTGTGCCATATTTATATTTTAGATAAATATATTAGCTCGATCGGGATAAGCTACTTTAATTTAGTTTGAATTAACTTTATTTTAAAGGGTTTTGAGATATTTGAAGTGATCATATTCACTAATCAGATATTAGAAGTGATATCATTCACTATTCAGAACTCATTTCACTGCCCTGTCCCTTGAATAAGCACCATATCCTGGTTACTCCTGCCCCCCCCCCCCGTTCTCCTCCCCCCCCCCCCGCACACACTGCTCCCTTCTCGTCCCGACCCACTCCATTATCCACTTCTACTAAACAGGCATGCGCGGGTATGCAGGTATTGCACGGGTATGCAGGTATTGCAATACCTCAGGGAGTTTGACGCCCCTGCCCTGCAGAGTTGTAAACCACTGCCTTGTGGTACAGGTTCTTGACAGAACCGAAGGCTAAGGGAGCAAACCCTGAACAGAAAACCATGTCACTGTGGCAGCATCAAAGGCGGTTGATGTATGGAACTCCCAACATCTCCTGACCAGCCACTGCAGGGACAAATAGTTTTGCGCCTGTCTGGACATGTTCTTGCCGTTGTGAAACCTCTACTTGCTCCCCGAGGGACTGCCGCTGGTAACTTGCAAAAGCCAGCCGCACTTCAACACTTTTGCAGGCAGCTTTCATGAAATGTACTTATCTAAATGGAGAGCGGCAGTCAAGTAATGAAAGCAGTCTTTGTCGCATCGCGACTGACAGCATGATGATGACTAAACAGGCAACTAACCTTCCTGTATATATTAGATACCAGACCAGAATATTTGTTTGTGTTTGTTTGTTTGCTTTTGTTTCACGTCCTAGCAACATCTAAGGTCATAACAGGATGGGTACCGACTTGTGACAGTGCGCACTCATGGCGATTTTATACTGCTACCCCAGTTTGAAACCAGGCCACCATACCATGACCTGATATCCCACTCAGTCCCATTATCCTGAAACTGAGCCAATCAGTCCTTGTCCTATCCTAATAATGCCGAGTGCCTTGCTAGGAAGCGACAAGTATGAATTCTGAAGTCATTGCTTTGACTCGACCAGGGTTCCCAGACCAGAACAACATTATTTGAGTGTAGGAACTTATGAGAGATGGCTCCAACCCCACCTCACCGCAACGCCTAACATACACTTCACCGATAATAACAGCACAGATTATACAGCAACCCGCCACCTAGCCATACTACTAAACGTATGGTTGATAGCTAACCCACTAACTCACTAGAATCTCCATCATAGTCTACTGTTATGTAAGGATAATGTGACTGAGTGGGATATCAGGTCATGTTTCTGGTGGTTTGGTCTCCGAGTTGAGCATCACTATAAAGTCACCATGAATGTGTACTGTCAAAAGTCAGGACCCGTCCTGATATGACCTTAGATGGTGCCAGGACGTAGAACTCCAATAAACAACAAACAAGCAATGCGTGTGAGAATTTAATACCGTATGTACTAGATAGTAGATTGCATTAAGCATAGTTTTGGCTTTCAATATTTCCAGAATATAATAATATTATGTTCTTATCAACAAACAAATCCTTCATCCCGACACCTTGAAATAGTGTCCGTGCTATATCTTACTGTGGCGACCGTGCTATATCTTACTGTGGCGTCCGTGCTATATCTTACTGTGGCGTCCGTGCTATATCTTAGTGTGGCGAATATGTGGGCTGATTGTTGGCAAGAGTAGAAAGAATAGAGTAGACAAAATAAAACACATATATGCCAAGAAAATCCAAAGAAATTAGCATAGACTAGAATAACCAGACCAACCACCTATCTCTGCTGCTGAAATGCAGGCAATCAAATACTTTATCAGCAGATACTGTGTGATAAGATACCACCAACACTACAACTGGCCAGCATTGAAAACAAGCCTGAATACCCAGGCGTATATGCTATGGACAGTATAAATATAGACTCAATAAAAACAAAAAGTTAATTAAAAAAGATGTGAATCATCCGCAGCGCGAGGTGGTGGACTATTATAGGAGGAGATAAGATTTTTGTCTGTTGAGTTCTTTTTTGGTGGGGAGTGGGGGAGGGAGGGAGTTGGCATATTGGCAGGTGGAACAGGCATACTGGTGGGTGCGCTAGATAGTTGGCACAGACAACAATGTCAATACTCGAATAGTTTCAGTGCAAAATTGACCATCAACTATATGCATTATATATAGCATTACATACATGTATATCGTCATATTATGTAGATACTTGTATATATAGATTGGATTAGAGAGTTTGAGTTGAAAACCTCTATCATGATGTCTGCAACATCTGATTGTTCGCTTGCTTGATTGATTGTGATTATATGCTGCGTTTGCATCATATAATAATGCAATACCCGCATACCTACCTTAGGTGTTAAATAGCTCAGGGAGTTTGACGCCTCTGCCTTGCAAGGTTGTAAACCACTGCCTTGTGGTACATGTTATTGATAGAAGGGAGTAAACCCTAACAGAAAACCATGTTACCGTGGTACCATTAAGGGTGGCGATGAATGGAATTCCCAACATCTCCTTACCAGCCACTGCAGGGACAAATAGTTTGCGCCTGTCTTGAAGTGTTCTTGCCAGTGTGAGACCTCTATTTGCTCCCCAAGAGAGTTCCGCTAGTAACTTGCAAAAGCCAGCAGCACTTCAACACTTTTATGAAATGTCCAACCCCATGAAATAACATCACTCTCACAGCAGAGATCTAATTGGAGAGTGGCGGTTAACTAATGAAAGCAGTCTTTGTCGCATTGCGACTGACAGCATGATGATGATGATATGCTGCATTATCAGCAAAGGCTATATTTGCAAGAAGTGCTTAAATTTGAATTAGCCACTACTTCTGAGTGAAAAAGCTTGCAGTCAATTAGATAATCTGTGTTAAATGATAGTGTCATGGGGGATGATGGAAGTTGAAAATGTTGCCCCTAGATCAGGGTTTGAACCCACACGTCTTGCCATTCCAAGGGCTAGTGTGCTAGCCATTACACTCTCTCGGCTCCCTGATGCAATCACCATATCCACGTCTATATTGCTCCTTGCCTGACCGGGCGCGGTGGCCGAATCGGTAGAGCGCCAGCCTCCCGTGCGGGAGATCGAGAAATGTATACTTGTCGCTTTCTAGCTTGTCGCTTGGTATTAATAAGATAGGACAAGGAATGTTTGGCTCAGTGTCAGGATAATGTCACTGGGTGGGATATCAGGTCATGGTGCTGGCAGTCTGGTGTCCCAGTGGGGAAGCACTAGAAAGTCACAATGAGTGTGCACAGTCACAAGTCGGTAGCCGTCCTGATGTGACCTTGGATGTTGCCAGGACATAAAACCCCAACAATAAACAAAATAAAGTAACGTTTATTCGTCATGTTACAGGCTCTTTAAATGACAAGCCAAGCGCTTCAAGTGACCGGGCACCTGCAGCAAATACTGGGTCCAAACCCGACAAAAAGACCCACCCACTCACCCTACCCCAAGCACCCCAAAACGCCCGCTAGGGGTCGACGCGTGTGTATATACCACTCTACAGTATTACCATTCACCACTGCCTGATGGAGGTGTGTGTATTCACGACCACACTCACCACTGCTGCCATGGCAACCCCGAGAAACATGGCCACCTGGTACTAACCATTAACTGACCAACATGGGACCGGACGCGGTGTCCGAAACAGTAGAGCGTAGGCTTCCCGTGCGGAAAGTCGGGAGGTCGAATCCCAGCCGAGTTAAACCAATCACTTATATCAAATGTATACTTGTTGCTACCTAGCTTGGTTCTCAGTATTAATAGGATATGACAAGGACTGGTTTGCTCAGTGTCAGGATAATGTGACTATGTGGGATATTCGGGTCATAGTGCCAGCGGCTACGTTTCTCAGCGGGGCAGCACTATACAAGTTGCCATGATTTCGCACTGTCATAAATCGGTACCCATCCTGGCGTGGTGTTCTCTGTGGCGGAGTGGTTAGAGTGTCTGACTTTTTTCTAGGTCGGACTCCTAATCTGAAGGTCAGTGGTTCGATTCCCTGTGCCCCCACCTCTGCCAATTTGGATTTCCACCGCTGTCATCAAAGTGTCATCAAAGGCCAGTTGCTCTCATACCATGTCTATGTGGTGTGGGAGGTTAAAAATCCCTTGGGTCGGTAAAAGTGTAGGCTCGGGCTTTCTATTGATAAACTGTCTAATGGTGAAAACAAGCCTATTCAGGCTTATCCATGATAGGCAGTATAAATCTTCAAGAATAAATATCACCTCATGTATTGTTAGGACAGAAAACAACAAGAAACAAACTGACCAGAATGTAGAATGTCTAATACATTATCTGAATTTAAACAATGCCGTTTTTCAATGTTGGTTTTCTTATTCCTCAGATATTGCAAATGCATTAAGGTACAATTGCATAGTAGTATATCTAACCTAAGCATACAGAGGTTGTCCATAATATGAAAGTTGTTCGTGATGCATAAGTTGTCCTTATTATTATCCATTATCTACCTAGAGGAAGAGAAGTGTCTAAGTTAAAAGAATACATCAAACTGCATAGTCCGATGAAAGCATCAAATTGCCTAAATCTAAGCATTTGTTTATGTTTGATTCTACATTTCCAACATAGATACTGTCGGAAATGTAGATTTAAACGTAGATACTTTAGTGGTCTGCACTGACCTCTCAGGCAAGGAGCCGCATAGTCAGATAGACGTGGGTAGTCTGGTGATATCAGATATCAGGGAGCCTAGGTGGTGTAATGGCTAGCACACTGGCCCGGAATGCAAAGAGATGTGGGTTCGAGTCCCGCTCTAGGCGCAATATTTCCCATTTGCATCACACCCATGACACTGGTTCCATGACCAGGTTCCTGGACAAGCTAGTGTCATATAGTCATATAATTTGACATGTTTGCACTTCACATATCTCAAAAGCTAGACATTTACAGTAACAGTTACTTCAAACTAAGGTATGTTAGATTATAACAATTAATTTAATATATTTATTTCAGAAAAATGGCAGAAAGTCAAAGCCATCGAACTAAGCAACTTTAATAAACGCTTATATATAAGTTGGACAGATAAGTTATTATCCTTTATTTGACTGTTCATATTTATTTGTTGTTCCATGGAAGGCTCAGGAACCAGGCTAGAGTTGACCCAGTAGTCGGTGTCCCTGGAAGGCTCGGGAACCAGGCTAGAGTTGACCCAATAGTCAGTATTCCTAGAAGTCTCGGGAACCAGGCTAGAGTTGACCCAGTAGTCAGTGTCCCTGGAAGGCTCGGGAACCAGGCTAGAGTTGATGCAGTAGTCAGTGTTCCTGGACGCCTCGGGAACCAGGCTAGAGTTGACCCAATAGTCAATATTCCTAGAAGTCTCGGGAACCAGGCTAGAGTTGACCCAGTAGTCAGTCTCACCAGGCTAGAGTTGATGCAGTGGTCGGTGGTTCTGGAAGGCTCAGGAAGCAGGCTAGAGTTGACACAGTAGTCAGTGTTCCTGGAAGGCTCGGGAAGCAGGCTAGAGTTGACCCAGTAGTCAGTCTCCCTGGAAGGCTCGGGAAGCAGGCTAGAGTTGACCCAGTAGTCAGTGCTAGAGTTGATGCAGTAGTCAGTGGCCTTGGAAGGCTCGGGAAGCAGGCTAGAGTTGACGCAGTAGTCAGTGTTCCTGGAAGGCACGGGAAGTAGGCTAAAGTTGACCCAGTAGTCTAGTATTACACGCTAACCCCCATGAGGTGAGGCTTGTTTGTGTGCGTGGGTGTGGATGTAGGTGGGTGGGTGGGTGTGGGTATGGTGGGTGGGTATGGGTGGGTGGGTGGGGTCAAGTTGATGTGTCTGTACGGGGGTGGAGGTGTGTGTGTGGGGGGAGGGGGGGTTAGTGTGTGCAGATCTGTGTGGGTGGGTGGGTGGGTGAGTGTGAAATTGTATGTGTGTGGGTTGATGTGTGTGGGGCTGGGTGGGTTTAGAAGGGTGTGGGTCTGGGTGGTTGTGGGTGGTTGTGGGTGGTTGTGAGTGCATGGGAGTGTGCATGGGTGGGTGGGTGTGTTTGAGTATGGATGGTTGTGGGCATTTCGATGTGGGTGGGCATGGTTCTCGGTTGGTGGGCGTGAGTTGGTGTGGGTTGGTATGACTAGGTGTGGATGTCTATGCGTGGTTGTGAGTGGGTGTGGGTGGGTTTGGTTGGGTATGGTTGGTTGTGAGCATGGATGATTGTGAATGCATTTCAATATGGGTGGGCGTGATTTGAAGGTGAGTGGGTATGAGTAGGTGTGGGTGGGTGTGGATGGCTGCGACTGGGATAGGGTGAATGTGGATGGGTTTGCATAGGAATGGGTGGGTGGATGTGGATGGGTGTGAGTGTCAGTGTGTGGGTGTGTATGGGTGGAGGTGTGAGTGTGAGTGTGCGGGTGTGGGTGTGGGTATGAGTGGGTGTGAGTGAGTGTGTGGGTGTGTATGGGTATAGGTGTGAGGGTGAGTGTGCGGGTGTGGGTGTGAGTGGGTGTGAGTGAGTGTGTGGGTGGGTGTGAGAGTGAGTGTGTCCATGAGTGTGAGTGTGAGTGTGCAGATGTGAGTGTGAGTGTGCAGGTGTGACTGGATGTGAGTGTGAGTGCGCGGGTGTGAGTGTGGGTGGGTGTGAGTGTGAATGTTAGGGCGTGGTGGGGGTGGATGTGCGTGTGAGTGTGCAGGTGTGGGGTGGTGTGAGTGCGCGGGTGTGGTTGGGTGTGAGTGTGAGTGTGAGTGTGCATGTGTGGGTGGGCATGAGTGTGAGTGCTCGGGTGTGATTGGGTGTGAGTGTGAGTGTGTTGGTGTGGGTGGGTGTGAGTATGAGTGTGCAGGTGTGGGTGGGTATGAGTGTGAGTGCGTGGGTGTGGGTGGGTATGAGTGTGAGTGCGTGGGTGTGGGTGAGTATGAGTGTGAGTGCGTGGGTGTGGGTGGGTGTGAGTGTGCGTGTGCAGGTGTGAGTGGGTATGAGTGTGAGTGTGTGGGTGTGGGTGGGTGTAGGTGGGTATGTGTGTGAGTGTGCAGGTGTTCGTGGATTAGGGTGTGAGTGCGCGGATGTGAGTGTGAGTGCGTGGGTGTGGGTGGATGTGAGTGTGAGTGTGAGTGCGTGGATGTGAGTGGGTGTGAGTGTGGAGGTGTGAGTGGGTGTGAGTGTGAGTGCGCGGTTGTGGGTGGGTGTGAGTGTGAGTGTGCCAGAGTGAGTGGGTGTGAGGGCGCGGGTGTGGGTGGGTGTGAGTGTGATTGTGCAGGTGTGAGTGGGTGTGCATGGGTGTGAGTGTGGGTGGGAGTGTGAGTGTGCGAGTGTTGGTGGGTGTAACTGTGAGTGTGAGTACGGGGATGTGGGTGGGTGTCAGGAGTTTGGTGGGTGGGCCGTGATGCTGGAGCAGGGAGCTATGTATCCGGTCCGGGTGGGGGGGCACATACATAATTTGTTCATCTCTTAATTCATGTTCAGCTCACTTTGTCTGAGTATTACAATGTTGATTTATTTCCTGGGGTTTCGCGCCCTAGCACCATCTTGTCCTTCGTCCTCTCCTCTTCTCTATATTCTCTTTCACTCTCGAACCCTACCCCCTTTCCTACCCCGGTCCCCTCCCCTCGCTTCCCCTCCCACCCCCCCACCCCCATTGTCCATTTCCCATCCACCTCCCTCCATCTCTCACTCCCCCTTCTCCCTACCAAGTATCATACCCTGTCCCCTCATCCTGACCGTCTCCCCCTCCACCTCTCCCTTCCAATCCACCCCGATTCCTCCACCTTTCGCCGGTTCCTCCGCCTCCACCTCGCCTTTACACCTCCGCTCTCTCCCAACCCACCCCCACCCCCACCCACCTCCCCTT
>CM059198.1:61288113-61519958 GCA_030323885.1 Branchipolynoe longqiensis | reverse complement strand
TCAAAATTCCCTTTAGTTTGTGTTAACGCTAAATTTTTATCTATTTCTAGAGATTTAATATGGGCCTTCCCGTATAGAATAGCGGGTGCATACGATATCATTATCCCAATAAGGACTGCGACCTGTCTAATTTTAGGTTTGGTAACTTAATAAGCTGGGTCGCTGTATTCATAAACTTAATTAGTTTTTGTTCTGTTATCGACACTGTAAGAGACTGTGTATCCAGAATAAACCCTAAACATTTGAGTTGTTTTGTTGGTTTAAACACTGACTTTTGTGGATGTACATAAAACCCCAATTTAGTAAGTAAAGCACATAAATCCAAAACTGCTTTCCCACAATCAATTTGTGTTGATGCTATAATAAAGGAATCATCTATGTATGGAAACATTATATGACCCTTCCGCGCCATTACTGAAAAAACAGGTTTAAGCAGTTTAGTGAATAAACGAGGGGCACAAGCTAAACCATTCGGCATGCAGGTGAACTCATAGAGTTGGTTATCCCAAAGAAACCGAAGAAATTTCCGGTCTTTTTCCCTTATGGGAAGCGTATAATATGCATCTTGTAAATCAACACTAGCCATCCACGCATCTGGCGTAATCAGATCTCGTGCCGTATCTAGCGAGAACATTTTAAAATGTCGATACTCAACCATTTTATTAAGGATTGTTAAATCCAGGATCATTCGAACCTCGCCATTAGGCTTTGGTCTCGAGAAGATGTTTGAAATAAACTCTCCTGAACAGTATGTCACTTTTTGTATAATTCCTTTCTCAAAGAATTTTTGTACCTGTTTAGTTAGTGCCTCTCGTTCAACCGGTTCAATGTTATAAGGAAAAGGTATCCTGCCTTGTACCGGAATTTGTGTGAAAGGAATGTGAACACCCCTAACTATTTGTAAAATTTCTTGGTCACTAGTAATTTTGTGCCACTCAGAAATATGATTATTAATATTAACAGCCACAAAGTTGCTTACAGTTTGTGTGGTTTTAGAGGCTGGAAGGACTTGTAACGTTTGTGTTTCAACCTCTACTTGGACCCGCCCCTGGGGAAAGGGCCTTCGGTGAGGTGACACCATCGGCCTATGGCCGTGCAGTGTTTGTCGTCCAAGCCTGAGCGAGCGCCCCCGGCCCCGAAACCCTTGACCGAAGTTTGAGACACGGTCTGGTTCCCCTTGGTGAAAACCGCCGTGACGAAAATCCCCTCTGACCGTTTTGAAACGAGGATTTCCTGTTTCTTCTTCTTACCATCCTTGTTTTTGCCACTCTTGGCTGCAGTTTCTACCTCTTTATAGAGGTATTGTAGTTGACCGCCAAACATTTTGGTGTTATCTAAAGGTTTCCCTTTAATCGGCTCTGGAGCAAGAAAGAGCGTAAACTCTTTCCCATCAGTATCAGTAACCTTCTTTGAGCGAGCCACTTCTTTGCCAGCATCTGTGCAAACTGACTTGAAAACATTTTCATATCTTCGATACGACAGGTAATTACCTGCCGCCGCCAACAATGCAATACTTTTGTCCATCGTCTTAGCCAAAGACGAGAACTTGTTTTCTTGTTGCATTCTGTTTGCTACAGGAGCAATAGCTGTTAAGGTACCAATTTGCTACAGGAGCAATAGCTGTTAGGGTACCAAGCACCGCCTTATGCACTATGTGCAACACACCCTCAAATCTCTTACGGTCCTCCGTCATATTGACATCTCGATCCATCTCCTTAATGATGGAGTTGGGAACACCTTTAATGCCTGTTAACTCATCTGATAACTTAGAAATAATCTCCGCGGGCTTAAACGTGCGGAAATGGCCATTAATGTTCTCACGCATAAGCGTAGTGGTTTTCACACGCTTAGCCCTTGGAAGACTCCTCTTGAACACTCGGCACTCGCCGTTTACGAGACACCGGTGGTTTGAGAGCCATTATATGACTCTCCATCGCCGCAAACCGCGTCTCCCAATTTTGAGGCGCGGCGCCGTCAGGCACTATGTCCTCCTCGGAGAGAATATGCGCCCCGGGCTGTGTCGAAGGCCCTGCCGACAACACGGGTGAGGAGTCGTACTCCTCGTCCCCTCCACTCGGAACACGCCCCTCGGCTGCTGCTGCACCGCGCTTACTCCGCTTCGTGGCCATCGGGAACTGAAACAAACATTTTTGATCAGTCCCGGTATATATATATGTCACAATATGGTTGTTTCAAACTCATTTGGACATCTATTGGTGTTAAAGAACGTGTTTATACCGTTATAACACAGGCGTAATAAGCTAAATTTGTGCGTGGGTTGTGGGTCAAGCCCAAACCTTACGCGGGGTCGGGACCAGTGTATCGGCCCGCCCATCCCTCTGTTCCGCACACTTCTCCCACCTGTGACTACAACGTCAACAAGTTGGAGAAAATGCTACGAAACTCGGAGAAACGCCTGAAAAAGTTTGTGGGGAGTCTATAAAAGAAACCCAGGAGCATCTCCAACATTACTCTCTATTAGAGTACGAGAGAATTTCCACAGGAGACGAGGCAGAGCCCACATCTCTACCCATAATCACACGGTGACTCGGGTGTTGACAGAACCGCTAATGACCGGTTTCAATCCTTCGAGAAGGAATTCTATCCTTGGTTTTTTATAACCAAATAACTCGTCCAAAATGGACCAAAGAAAGTCTAAACTTTCCATAATGATGCTCTAATGCATCATAATTAAGCTAACCACAGTTTTTATTATACTTACTGCGTATTAGCTTGTATGTAGACTAAATTTGCCGGAGCAACCCAACGACACGTAATCCAGTCGTGAGTTGTATATGCTAATTGCTGGTACCTAACGTGCTTCCTTCTCCCTAGCCTGAGGCTAGCCTGAGGCTGAATACCGAGGTAAAATATATATATATATATATATATATATATATATAATAATATGTATATATAGTAATATGTATATATTTATATGTAATAATATGTATATATGTATAGTATAGTTATACGAGTCTTACCTTGGTACAGATGATGGATAACTGTTGTTTTACCGAGGTATAAGCCTCGGATAGATGTGGGCTAGGGAGAGGTAAGCACGTCCGGTACCAGCAATCTTAACCTACTTATTGAGGATAAAAATGACTTTCAAACAATGGATACTATTACTTTACCGAAAAGGTACACCAACGGAATAGATGTGGCAGGGTGTGGCGGGAGGGCCCTAGCCCACATCTATCCGAGGCTTATACCTCGGTAAAACAACAGTTATCCATCATCTGTACCAAGGTAAGACTCGTATAACTATACTATTTTACCTCGGTAAACAGCCTCAGGCTAGCCTCAGGCTAGGGAGACCTTTACATAATTCATTTTTATCCTTAATATCATTCTTTCTTATTATTATAACATTCTAAATTTTTGTTCTCACCTATTCTTGTTAGTTGGCGAGAAGACGCTTTGCAACGCCGGTAGGCTTTTCTAGTCGTTTATTATAATGTTTTGCAAACGACTTAGCCGTCTTCCAGCCTGCATGCGCTAGTATTCTTTTCACAGAAATACCAAGCACCCGTGCCTTGGAGACCATGGCTCCTCTAGTTGAGTGGGAAGAGTATTTACTCGTATCCACTCCAGCCAATTTCAACACCGTAATTGTCCATCTGGCAAGTGTGTCTCGTGAAATCGCCTTATGTGGCTTTATAAAGCTCACTAATAGTTGTTGTGATGCACGTAAATCCTTTGTCTTGTATATATAAGCCCGTATGGCCGACACAACACATAATTTCCGATCATTCGGAAAACAGTCTAAGTGAACCGTTGATAAGGGGTCACCTAACGTGTTCGATTTGAGCAACTTTTCTAAATCAAACGTAGCTTGTTGCTTGTCTATTTCTAATCCATTTAAGGATAAAGCAACAATCGTCTGTCCTCTGTGTCCGGTTACTAACAATAACAGGACCGCGACCTTAAAACCTAACTGTTTTATATCTAACCACGAGTTGTGAGGCCAAGCCTGAAACAACTTAAATACTATAGAAACATCCCAAAACCGACTATACTTTGGTTTTGGAGGATTCCTTTGATAAATTGAACGAAGTAAATAACAAATAACATAATGTTTTCCAACTGTTTCGCCATCAATTCTAGGTAATATAATTGATAACGCACACCTCGCCGCATTAATCGATCCAAAGGAAAGTCCTTCATCCTCTAGAGAACGAAGAAACCGAGCTACTTGTGAAATCTTTGGATTTGTTGGCTTAACTTTCATTAACAAACAATGTACACCCCATTTCTTTAAATAGGTTGTATACATTTTGACAGTTCCTGGCCTCCAGGCATCCGATACTATCCTATCCTCAGTAATTCTGTCCAATCCAAATTGCTGTAGCTGCTTCCTTAGAAAAGGAATGCCAATAGGGGCGTCGTTGACACGTCGCCGTGAACCACTAGCGGTCCGTGGTGCGTCAGATTCCCGAGTTTTCTTGGGAATCGTATATGATCTTTTGCCAGTTGTGAAACTGCTGGCAGCCAAGGTTGCGTGTCCCAATCGGGCACCACCAGTATCGCATGTGTCCCTTCCAAGCCGATTTTTCTCACTACTCGGCTGATAATGCTAAATGGTGGGAAAATATAAAAATAATTATTTTCCCAGGTAATAGCAAACGCATCTACTTTCCAAGCATCCGGTTCAGGATGCCAAGAAACATAACAGGGTAACTTGTTATTATTTCGTGATGCAAATAAGTCAACTTCAGGTGTACCCCATTTTTCACAAACGAAGTTAAACAAATGTGTAGAGAGAGACCACTCTAAATGGTCATGGAAATTTCTACTTTTATAATCTGCAAGTGTATTTTGTGACCCTGGAATATGCGCTACAGTCAGCCAGACTTGTTGAGCCTGTGCCCAGTTCCAAATCAGTTTAGATAACTGATTGCAAGACTTTGATTTGGTTCCACCCATGTTACGAATATATGCCATGGCAGTAGTATTATCAGTTAGTATTCTAACCTGTGATTTATTTATCTTTACTAAACTACGTAAGCCCAGATAAATAGCACGCAATTCTAGTGCATTAATATAGTCTGATTTTTCATCATCAAGCCATCTACCTCCTGTTGTGACCCCATCTCGATGAGCTCCCCAACCTTCTAACGAAGCATCAGTAGTAATTACTGTATTAGGTTCCGCCATGCGGATTGGATTTGGTGAACTTGCTATATGTTGCATCCACCATCCAATATCCTGTAACCCTTCTTGCGAAATAAACATCTTTCGCTCAAAATTGCCTTTAGTTCGTGTTAACGCTAAATTTTTATCTATTTCTAGCGACTTAATATGGGCCTTCCCATATAACACAGCAGGTGCATATGAGGTCATTATGCCAATAAGAACAGCAACCTGTCTAATTTTTGGCTTTGATAACTTAATAAGCTGAGTCGCTGTAGTCATAAACTTAATTAGTTTTTGTTCTGTTATCGACACTGTAAGGGACTGTGTATCCAGAATAAACCCTAAACATTTAAGTTGTTTTGTTGGTTTAAACACTGACTTTTGTTGATGTACATAAAACCCCAATTTAGTGAGTAATGCACATAAATCCAAAACTGCATTCACACAACCAATTTGTGTTGATGCTATAATAAAAGAATCATCTATGTATGGAAACATTATGTGACCCTTCCTCGCCATTACCGAGAAAACAGGTTTAAGCAATTTAGTAAATAAACGTGGCGCACAAGCTAAGCCATTCGGCATGCAGGTAAACTCATAGAGTTGGTTATCCCAAATAAATCGAAGAAATTTTCGGTATTGTTCCATTATGGGAAGCGTATAATATGCATCCTGTAAATCAACACTAGCCATCCACGCATCTGGTGTAATCAGATCTTGTGCCGTATCTAGAGAGAACATTTTAAAATGTCGATATTCCACCCTTTTATTAAGGATTGTTAAATCCAGGATCATTCGAACATCACCATTAGGCTTCGGTCTCGAGAAAATGTTTGAAATAAACTGTCCTGAACAGTGTGTCACTTTTTGTATATTTCCTTTCTCAAAGAATTTATGTACCTGTTTAGTTAGTGCGTCTCGTTCAACTGGTTGAATGTTATATGGAAAAGGTATTATACTTTGTACAGGAATTTGTGTAAAGGGAATGTGAACACCCCTAACTATTTCTATAATTTCTTGGTCACTAGTAATTTTGTGCCACTCATAAATATGATTACTAATATTACCAGCCACAAAGTTGCTTACAGTTTGTGTGTTTTTAGAGGCTGCAGGGACTTGTAAAGTTTGTGTTTGGACCTCTACTTGGACCCGCCCCTGGGGAAAGGTCTCGACGAGTTGAACCCTCGGCCTATTGGCCGTGCGGTGTTGTCGGTCCAGCCTGGGCGAGCGCCCCGGCCCCGAAACCCTTGACCGAAGTTTGAACTCGGTCTGGTTCCTCTGGTGAACCGTCGTGGACGAAAATCCCCTCGTGACTTTTTGAAACGAGGAGCTTCCTGTTTCTTCTTGCCATCCATGTTTTTGCCACTCTTGGCTGCAGTCTCTACCTCTTTATAGAGGTATTGTAGTTGACCGCCAAACATCTTGGTGTTATCTAAAGGTTTCCCTTTAATCGGCTCTGGAGCAAGATAAAGCGTAAACTCCTTCCCCTCATTATCGGTAACCTTCTTAGAGCGAGCCACTTCTTTGCCAGCATCTGTGCAAACTGACTTGAAGACATTTTCATATCTTCGAAACGACAGGTAATTACCTGCCGCCGCTAGCACTGTAAATGAACACCTGGAAAAAAACAATATACTAAACGAAAGACAAGGAGGTTTCAGGAAACTGCACTCCACATCTAAAACAATAGCTAACCTAACAAATGACATATTGGCGTCAATGAACCAAAAACAATTAGTTGGAGCAGCCTTCATTGACTTCAGCAAAGCATTCGATACAGTAGACCATAACATACTATTGGAAAAACTAGAATCCATGGGCATAAAATCCAACACTATGGACTGGATAAAATGCTACCTGAAAGACAGGCAACAGAGAACAAAAATAAACAATACACTATCAGACAACCAACCTGTCACATGTGGTGTACCCCAAGGGTCAGTGCTAGGGCCACTGCTCTTTATAATCTACATAAACGATCTTGAAAAATGGTTACAAACCGAATGCCTCCAACTATATGCAGATGACACAGTCATATATGCAAACGGCACCACAGAAGAGGAGGTAATAACTAAACTAAACAAGCTCCTACTAAAACTGGATGAGTGGTGTGAGTCCAACAAAATAACCATCAACACAAGCAAGTCAAAAACAGTTCTCTTCTCGCATAAACAAATGCCAGAAAGAAAACTACACTGTAAGCTAGGAAGCCAAACACTAGAAAATGTAGACCATTACAAATACCTAGGCCTTGAGTTGGACAGCCAACTAAACTACAACCTATGTATAAACAAAATTGTCCAAAAGGTAAACCACAAACTGTGGCTATTTGCAAAGCTAAGAGACTACATGACACAAGAAATGTCAATAAAAATCTTCAAGGGCATGGTGCTACCCTATTTTGACTATGGAGATGTAAACTACATGGGTGCAAAGAAAGAACTTCTAAAAAAACTGCAAACACTACAGAACAGAGCCCTGAAAATCTGCCTCAGAGTAGACAAGCTGCACCCCACCTATGACATACACAAAAGAACCAAAGTAAAATTGCTAGAAAATAGGAGAATAATTCATCTGAAAACATTAGCATACAGCTATAGTCAAGACAATAAACTCCTAACAAAACCACAAAGGGCAACTAGAGCAAATAATGCGCCACTACTAAAGCAGACCAGAAGCCGAATAAAAGCTCATGAGAGAAGCACGCTAGAAATGGTTGCCAAGGTGTGGAATGCCCAAACAGTAAAGGAACGACAAATTCCTGACCTAAAAACATACAAAAAATATCTGTGCAAAATAAGGCTAGGAGCCCCCAACTAAGCTGCACCGCAAAAGGGCAGGTGATACATGTCACGGCCCACCAGCGAGACGCCCAATGGAAGGTAACCATACCAAAAGCACCCAGATAACACACCTCACAGCTGCGTACAAGCCTATGATATGTAAATAGGAGTAGGCTAGTCTAGAAATAAGAGTAGAAAAAATAAAGCACATATATGCCAAGAAAATCCAAAAAAATTAACATAGACTACTATAGTACTAACCAGACCAACCAACTATCTATCTGCTACTGAAATACAGGCAATCAAATACCTTATCAGCAGCTACTGTGTGATAAGACAACACCAACACTACAGCTGGCCAGCATTGAAAACAAGCCTGAATACCCAGGCTTATATGCTATGGACAGTATAAATACAGCCTCAATAAAAAAATAAAAAAAATAAAAAAATGCCTTTGTCCATTGTCTTAGCCAAAGACGAGAACTTATTTTCACTCTGCATCCTATTAGCCACAGGAACAATAGCTGTTAGGGTAGCCAACACTGCCTTATGCACTGTGTGCAACACATCCTCAAACTTCTTACGGTCATCCGTCATATTGACATCCCGATCCATTTCTTTAATGATGGAGTTGGGAACACCCTTTATGCCTGTTAACTCATCTCCTAACTTGGAGATAACCTCCGCCGGTTTGAACGTGCGAAAATGACCATTCACGGTCTCGCGCATAAGCGTAGTGGTTTTAACCCGCTTAGCCTTTGGCTTCTCCACCTTCTTAGCCACTTTAGTGCCAATGTCCGCATAGACCCCTTCATATATGGTGTCTGAGTCTGATTCCGTAGAAGTAGACTCAGTGGACGACTCAGAAGAAGAATATTTCCTCTTCCTCTTCTTCTTTTTGGACTTAGTCTTCCGCTTTTTGCGAAAACCAGTCTCTGCCCGCTCCTTGGTGAATTCATCACCCGAAGAAATCACCTGTTTCTTCTTCTTCCTCCGTTTAGGAGAAGGAGGAGGAGGAGCCTTAAGCTCCACCGCCGAGTCTGTGTCCAAGAAATCCTCAAACGAATCCTCTTGGACACTCGGCCTACGCCGCTTCCGAGACACAGGCGATTTGGCAGTCAAGATGTGGCTTTCCAATCTTGCAAAGCGAGCCTCCCAATCTGGAGGCGCAGGCACATCAGGCACTGCGTCCTCGTCCGGGTCGGAGAGGATATGCGCCCGGGGCTGTGTCGACGGCCCTGCCGACAACACAGGTGAGGAGTCGTACTCCTCGTCCACTCCACTCGGAACACGCCCCTCGGCTGCTGCTGCACCGCGCTTACTCCGCTTCGTGGCCATCGGGAGCTGAAACAAAAATTTTTGGTCAGTCCCGGTATATATATATGTCACAATATGGTTGTTTCAAACTCATTTGGACATCTATTGGTGTTAAAGAACGTGTTTATACCGTTATAACACAGGCGTAATAAGCTAAATTTGTGCGTGGGTTGTGGGTCAAGCCCAAACCTTACGCGGGGTCGGGACCAGTGTATCGGCCCGCCCATCCCTCTGTTCCGCACACTTCTCCCACCTGTGACTACTACGTCAACAAGTTGGAGAAAATGCTACGAAACTCGGAGAAACGCCTGAAAAAGTTTTGTCTAGGGGAGTCTATAAAAGAAACCCAGGAGCATCTCCAACATTACTCTCTATTAGAGTACGAGAGAATTTCCACATGAGATAGGGCGAAACCCACATCTCTACCCATAGTCACACGGTGACCCGGGTGTTGACATAACCGCTAATGACCGGTTTGGTTCCTTCGAGAAACCCACTCGAGTGTTCTATCCTTGGTTGTTTATAACCAAATAACTCGTCCAAATTGGACCAACGAAAGTCTAAACTTTCCATAATGATGCTCTAATGCATCATAATTAAGCTAACCACAGTTTTTATTATACTTACTGCGTATTTGCTTGTATGTAGACTAATTTTGCCGGAGCAACCCAACGACACGTTATCCAGTCGTGAGTTGTATATGCTAATTGCTGGTACCGGACGTGCTTACCTCTCCCTAGCCTGAGGCTAGCCTGAGGCTGTTTACCGAGGTAAAATAAATGTATATATATATAAAGGATGTACACTCCTACATGTACTATTACTACTAAGACTTTACCATAGACATACACACAGACCATCGGATCGTGGGTTTGAACACTGGTCGAGCCAAACCAATGACTTAAAAATTGATACTTGTCACTTCCTAGCCAGGTGCTCGCCATTATTAGGATAGGGCAAGGGATGCTTGGCTCAGTGTCAGGATAATGTGACCGAGTGGGATATCAGGTCAAGGTGCTAGCGGCCTGCTCTCCCAGTGGGGCAGCACTATGAAATTGCCATGAGTGCGCACTGTCACAAGTTGGTATCCATCCTACTATGACGTTAGATGTTGCTAGGACGTAAAACAACAACATACACATCATTCTACTAACTCCAGCTTCCCGGTGTGGTTTATCAATAATTCACCGCTGCGAATTCTTGTCTGCAACCCACTGCCTTGAGGCAAGCGTCTCATCGGTCGACTTTCTCTGAGAAACACTGAGGCAACACAGAAAGCACTCTGATAGCCCTGTACCATATCTAGGTCATAGTGATTCACCTTACCGCCAGGTGTCAGTAGTTACCCCCCTCATAGCCCCCCCCCCCCCCCCCCACACACACACATACACTTACCTGCCCAGCGGACCAGACGGGATGGCCGAATGAGTTAGACCGTCCGTCTCCCGTGTTGGTAGATCGTGGGGTCGTGGGTTCGAACTTTTGGTCGAGTCAAACCAATGACTTACAAATTTATACTTGTCACTTCCTAGCCTGGTGCTCGGCATTATTAGGATAGGGCAAGGACTGGTTGGCTCAGTGTCAGGATAATGTGACTGAGTGGGATATCAGGTCATGGTGCTGGTGGCCTGGTCTTCCAATGTGGCAGCACTATAAAGCCACCATGAGTGCGCACTGTCACAAGTCAGTACCCGTCCTGATATGAACTTAGATGTTGCTAGGACGTAAAACAGAAACAAGCAAATCAACAAACAAACCTGCCCAGTGCATTTCTGTTTGGATAAGAGTGGAGAAAGGGAAGGGGCGGGGCTCAGGAGAGTGTGACATTTGTTTAGATAATGCTGACATCAATGGCTTCCATAGCATGGGTACGCAGAGTTCTTCTGGTCCCTCAGTAAACGACGACCAGACGGGATGGCCAAATTAGTTGAGCGTCCGTCTCCAGTTTTGGTAGATCGTGGAATTCGGATTGCACTATTTAAAACCCTGGTTGAGTCAAACCAATGACTTAAAAATGTATACTTTTCGCTTCCTAGCTAGACGCGTGACACTATTAGGATAGGGCAAGGAGTGGTCAGCCTAGTGTCAGGATAATGTGACTGAGTGGGATATCAGTTCGAATGTGTTTAGCATCCGTCTCCCATTTTGGTAGATTGTGGGATTCGAACCGATGGGTTTGAACACTGGTTGAGTCAAACCAATGACTTAAAAAGTGATACTTGTCGCTTCCTAGCCTGGCACTTGGCATTATTAGGATAGGGCAAGGACTGGTTGCCTCAGTGTCAGGATAATGTGACTGAATGTGATATCAGGTCATGGTGCTGGTGGCCTAGTCTCCCAGTGGGGCAGCACTGTAAAGTAACCATGAGGGTCTCACTGTCACAAGTCGGTACCCGTCCTGATATGACCTTATATGTTGCCAGGATTTAAAACCCCAAAGGAAAGCTTGTTTTATTTAACGACGCCCCTATGGCACATTGGTTTTTATAATCGGCTATTGGATGTCAAAGGACGTAAAACCCCAACAACCAAGTAACATCTAGCCTAATATAACTACAGTAGTACATACCTGTCTTCTGGACCGGGCGCGGTGGCCGAATCGGTAGAGCACAGGCCTCGCGTGTGGAAGATCGGGAGTTCGCGAGGTCGGGTTCCGGTCGAGGCAAACAATGACTTAGAAATTGATACTTGTCGCTTCCTAGCCTGTTGCTTGGCATTATTAGGATAGGGCAAGGGCTGGTTAGCTTGGTGTCAGGATAATGTAACTGAGTGGGATATTGGGTCATGGTGCCGGTGGCCTGATTTCCCAGTGGGGCAGCACTATAAAATTGCCATGAGTGCGTACTGTCACAAGTCGGTACCCATCCTGATATACCTTAGATGTTGCTAGGATGTAAAACAACAACAAACAAACATACCTGTCTTCAGCGAACCTCTGCAATTTGCGAACATTTTTCTTTTCAATGTACAAACTGTTTTTTGTTTATATTTGGTTGTTCCAGTGATATGACATGACATCTGCTATGTTAGAATAACATTGGTCTGAATGCACAGTTGTCCATTTAAGATGGGTATTGCTGTACCTGCATAATTGACTGGGGTGTTTTAGTGGGGGATGGAGATTCCATCATTAAATTTGTTTGTTGTTTTAAGTCCTAGCAACATCTAAGGTAATATCAGGATGAGTACCGACTTGTGATCGTGCACACTTATAGCAACTTTATACTGCTGCCCCACTGGGAAATCAGGCCGCTGGCACCATGTTTGTTTGTTGTTGTGTTACGTCCTAGCAACATATAAGGTCATATCAGGATGGGTACCGACTTGTGACAATACGCAATCATGATGCTTTTATAGTGCTGCCCCACCGTGAAATCAGGCCGCCGGCACCATGACCCGATATCCCACTCAGTCACATTATCCTGACACTGAGCCAACCAGTCCTTGGCCTATCCTAATAATGCCAAGCGCCTGACTAGGAAGCGACAATTATCAATTTGTAAAGTCATTGGTTTGACTCAACCAGAGTTCGAACCCACGAAGGTTCGGATCACCTGATCTCCCAAAAAAAGGAGACGGACGCTCAACTCATTCGCCCCCCCCCCCCCCTAGTCTGGTCATATTAAATTTGTTGAATAATATACCTGGTATAGTTAGTGTGAATGGCGTTTAGCGTTATTATATGAGTTGTGGAACAATCAGGTGAAGAATCGATTATCATCAGGAGAAACCGGGGATAAATCAAAAGTAAAGTTAGTAAAGGGGAGACCGTTGAGCAGACAGTGCGAGTACCTACGTCTCCAAGCACAGGACCTGTGAGTAAGCAGACGGTGGGATGTGTATATATATATACATGTATATACACTCACACGGGTAGCACACAAGAGGATCTGCTTGGAGCGTGTCACGCTGATTTTAGCCGCGCTGATAACTCAGTGTTTGTGTATACCGGCTGTACAGGTGTTGGCTCTAGGAGAGTGTTGAAGGCAGGCAGGCAGGCAGGCAGGAGGAGTCATGGAGGAGGGGGTGCAGGCAATCGGGAGATGGGGAGGAGCAGGAGGAAGAGAACGAGGGGGGGAAAAGCAAAGACCCTATGACACTAAGACGGCTCAGTCAGCCTGTACTGTGTAATCAAGAGAACAGCCAGCGCACCAGGTGGTGGGTTTGATCATTTTGATAGCATTGGAGTGTCAGAATAGACCTTGCTGTCACTTGGTAGGTGTGTGGTGGGGGTTTAGGGATGTGGTGGGGGTGTGGTGGGGGTTTAGGGATGTGGTGGGGGTGTTGTGGGGGTTTAGGGATGTGGTGGGGGTGTGGTGGGGGTTTAGGGATGTGGTGGGGGTGGGGGTTTAGGGATGTGGTGGGGGTGTGGTGGGGGTTTAGGGATGTGGTGGAGGTGTAGGTATGTGTGTGTTGGTGGTGTAGGTCTGTGATGGGTGTGTGCTGGGGGTGTTAGCGTGTGGTGTGTGTGTCATGGGGGTATAGGTGTGTGGGGTGAGGGTGCAGGTGTGTGCCAGTGGTGTAGGTGTGGTGAGTGTGTGGTGTGTGTATGGTGGGAGAGTAGGTGTGGTGGGGGGTGTGGTCGGGGTTTGGGGATGTGGTGAGCTTATAGGTGTGTGGTGTGTTTAGTGGTGGAGGTTAAGGCTGTGGTTAGGGTGTAGGTGTGTGGTGGGGGTTTGGGATGCTAAAGATTGTGAGGTGCCGCTCTGCAAGACCCCTACAACTCCACCACAAACCATCTACACCTCCCTCACACACACCCTACACACCCATACACCTACACACCCACCATACCCACCTACACCCCAACCACATACGCCGTCAACCCCCATCACACAGAATGTGCGTATGGTGGCTTGGGTGGGTGGGCTGGAGAGGTGGAGGGGCAGGGTGAGGGTAGTAGTGGTGGTGGGAGTTCTATAGGAGTAGCAACACACAACCAGTGGGCACCTCCTCCCCCCCCCCCCCCCCCCCGCTTACATCAGGGAGCGGGTCGTGAGGTGTGGTGTGAGAGCGGGACTGCCTCAAGGCCCAAGCAAAAGAAAGACTTGGGATGTTCGTGGAAGTTTGCTGCCCAGCTTCACAAGTAGGCTTACTCCCAATAGGCTCACTCACAAATAGGCTCGCTCACAATAGGCTCACTCACAAATAGGCTCACTCACAAATAGGTTCACTCACAAATAGGTTCACTCCCAATAGACTCACTCCCAATAGGCTCACAAACCGGGGGTTCCGTTCCCAGTCGAATCAAATCAATGACTCATCACATTGATAGTTGTTGCTTCCTAGCCTGGCGCTCGACATGAAAAGGATAGGGCAAGGACTGGTTAGCTCAGTGTCAGGATAATGGGACTGAGCAGGTCATGGTGCCAGCTGCCTGGTTTAACAGTGGGACAGCACTATAAAGTCACCATGAGTGCGCACTGTCACACAGTCGGTACCCATCGTGATATGACCTTAGATGTTGCCAGGATATAAAGCTCCAACAACCAACCAACCATCGGCTTGCCCACAGCTGTACGACAGGTGCAATACCTAACACAATTTATCCTAGCAATAATCACACAGAGCCGCGGTTTTAGGGTCCTTTTGAACCAGTATCTCTGGGATTCATCACTAGGGTACAGAAGTGTGTGGGAGAGACTGAGGAGAGTGAAGGGTGGAGAGGGGGGGGGGGGCTCTGGTTAGTGTGTGGAGAATAGACTATTGATCTCAGAATAGGATGCTGGTGAAACAGTCTATTGGGGATGGAGGAGAGGAAGGGGGGAGGAGGAGGGTTTTGTGCGGTGGGGTGGCGTAGGGTGTGGTGGGGTGGGGTGGGTTAGGGTGGGGTGGAGGGGTGGGGGGTCTTAGTCCCCGGATGGGAACGTGGCAATATGTCATTCTGAGCAACAGCTGGTTTTCAGCGGGTTAGCCTATATTGCCGATTGGACTGTACATACGCTCACCCCGCCTCCTGGTGTCAAGTTGAACAGTGGTCCTCTCACAGCGGCTGTGTGGCTGTGTGGTTGTGTGGCTATGTTGATGTGTGGGTGTGTGGTTGTGTGGGTGTGTGGGTGTGTGGTTGTGTGGGTGTGTGGTTGTGTGGGGGTGTGGTTGTGTGGGTGTGTGGTTGTGTGGTTGTGTGGCTGTGTGGGGTGTGGTTGTGTGGTTGTGTGGCTATGTGGTTGTGTGGCTGTGTGGTTATTTGGCTGTATGGTTGTGTGGATGTGTGGCTGTGTGGCTGTATGGCTGTGTGGTTGTTTGGCTGTGTGGCTGTGTCACTGTATGGTTGTGTGGGTGTGTGGCTGTGTGCATGTGTGCTTTCATGGCTGTATGGTTGTGTGCATGTGTTGTTGTGTGCTTAGGTGGCCGTGTGCCTGCGTGGCTGTGTGGTTGTGTGGTCGTGAGGCTGTGTGCTTATGTGGTTGTGTGCCTGTGTGGTTGTGTAGTTGCGTGGCTGCTTGGTCCTGGTATGGTGCCCATTATAGTTCTATTCGTCTTTTTAGACCCTATGTTGTGTTTTATGTTTCATGGCTTCTTTGTACAGCTGGTTACCTTGATTCATGGCAGAAAAATGCTCCCGCTTTTGATGCTACTTTCAACTCTGGCTTCTCACGTGGCTTCTAAAATGGCTTCGCAGTTAATTACCTTCGCTTAAAGTTGCATAGTCTGGTGGTTTTGAAATTATGTTTTGTTTGTTTGTTGTTGTTTTATGGCCTAGCAACATCTAAGGTTATATCAGGCCGGGTACCGACTTGTGACAGTGCGCACTCATGGTTACTTTATAGTGATGTCCCACTGGGAAACCAGGCCGCTAGCACCATGACCTGGTATCCCACTCAGTCACATTATCCTGACACTAAGCACACCAGTCCTTGCCCTGTCCTAATAATGCCGAGCGCCTGGCTAGGAAGCGACAAGTATCAATTTTTAAGTCATTGGTTTGACTCGCCCGGGGTTCGAACCCGCAACCCACGATCTACCAGCACGGGAGATGGATTCTCTAACTCATTCGGCCACCCCGTCTGGTCTCTGAAATTATGTCATCTTCTGAGATAAATGCATTAGATTGATCGTTATTATCTATTTCACTTTAGTTTGGAGTAACTTTTATTTTAAATGGCTAACTTTGGACAATGTTGAAGTCAAGACATGTCAAATTAATTTCGGCAACAACATCCAAATTCTGACACCACAGGCTTCAGTAGTAATAGGTTGTATTACATTGCCTAGGTAACACCTTCCATACACCAATAAATACTTAATAAGTGCACAAATATGATTTGTCGGATCACATCTAGGTAAGTATTTTGGTTTTGAAAATGGTGCTTTCATCGGACTATGCAGCTTTAAACTCCCTGAATACTGTGATCTTTTTACTCATTATTTTTATTAAAGCTATTTTAATTTGAGTTTTGGATTGGTGTTTATGGGGTTTTGCACCTGAACTCTTCATATGTAGGCTTCCAGTGAGGCAATAGACCTTCCTCCGTTCGTTTTATGTTTCTCAACACTTAAAGGTATACAAACATGACTAAGTCAACTTCATATTTTCACAAATCTTTTTTTTAAATTTGTTTATTGACGAGGTATTTACTCTGCCCATAACGATTAAGCTCCTGTCAGGGTTCTTGTTTTCAAC
Source organism: Branchipolynoe longqiensis (assembly GCA_030323885.1). Lineage (NCBI taxonomy): Eukaryota > Metazoa > Annelida > Polychaeta > Phyllodocida > Polynoidae > Branchipolynoe > Branchipolynoe longqiensis. The sequence continues at coordinate 61,503,095 of CM059198.1, read as the reverse complement.
GCTGGACAGCTGTGGTGCTGTTTTGATCTGTTCCTTTGCCCAGGAGTGTTTACCTGTGTCTGCTCGGGTCAGCGTTCTGCAATTTTGGTTGTTAGTAATGGATAAATATCAATACTGGGTGTGAATATTTCATATATTTTATATATTTTTAACCCTACTGTTCTCTGGAAGTTAATTAGCATCTATTTCAAGTCGAGGGTCTCTGGCGACAAAGTGGGACTATTTAGGCCAGTCAGCACTAATAAATAACCCACCACCCTTCACTGAAAGTCTAGTACAACGGTGTACACTAGGGAATATTTGCTATTTGTTTGTTTGTTTCTTGGAGTTTTACGGCCTGGCAACATCTGAGGTCATATCAGGTCAGTTGCTGAATTGTGGCAGTGTGAACTCATGGCTAATTTATAATACTACACCACTGGGAGACAAGGCTGCCAGCACCATGACCCGATATCCCACTCAGTCACATTATCCTGACACTCAGCTAATTAGCACTTGCCCTATTCTAATAATGCCGAGTACTGGGCTAGGAAGCAACAAGTATCAATTTGTTTGTAAGTCATTTGTTTGACTCGACAGAAATGTACATGGAGATAGTAGTTATAGCTTCTTTCTTACATCATTAACCAGTTACTTCCGAGATAGCAAATTATCATATTTAACATGTTTTTACTCCATAATATTTTCACGGTTATCCATTTTTAATTAAATTCACTCCAAATAAGATTATCACGCTAACCTTATCTGTAAAGCTATGACCTTCATTACGACTCCGCCCATGGTCGGGGTTTTTAAGGGAGTCATCGTAAATTTGTAAGCGAGTGGTACAGACCAGAGGCCGAGGCGTGACAGCTGAATAGGCCAGGTGGCAGCACCAGGCAAGGAGGGAAGCCTGCCCAGTCCGCTTGAGTTGTTAAGTGTCAGTAGTTGAGAAGTGTCAGAACATGGTGCCATCAGGGGACACTTAGAGGATAATCAGTTTACGGATAATTATACTCGTATAATGCTTATACAGCACATATATATATGGATAGTGATAAACGCTTTATCGCGTGTAATAATGCCTGTAGTGTCTGGCACCCCCTCCCCTGTCCGGCTGGGGGGGGGGGGGGGGGGGGGGGGCCCAGCATGCACCGCGCCGCCTCCTGCAGTACCACCCCCCATCAGGAGGAGCTGAGTAAGAATAACACACAGGGGGAGGGCGAGCAGTGGCTTTCTTTTGTTAGGAGTGAGACGGCGGACCCCCTCTACAGGGTCCGCGCGCACGATATAGACGGTCAGGTGAAAAAATGTTTGGTCTACGACGCGTGCACCAGAGGCCACTGCAACTGCTCTCATAGCGTATATATTCTTTCTTTTTTTTCTTGAAGATTTATAGTGCCTATCATGGATAAGTCTGAATAGACTTGTTTTCACCATTAGACAGTTTGTCGATAGAAAGCCTGAGCCTACACTTTTACCGACCCAAGGGATTTTTAACCTCCGACACCACATAGACATGTATGAGACATGTGACTGAGTGGGATATCAGGTCATGGTGCTGGTGGCCTGGTCTCCCAGTGGGGCAGCACTGTAAAGTCCCCATGAGTGTGCACTGTCACAAGTCGGTATCCATCCTGATATGACCTTAGATGTTGCTAGGACATAAAACAACAACAAACAAACAAACCTCTGTGTATATGGAATCTCATCTTTAGGGTGCATTAATGTTGCCATTATAGCTGCTGTAGATCTATCTACCAGGCAAGCGTGGTGCGCACTGTTATGTACTTTACACACACCAGTAATTTAGTAAATGCGCAACCAGCTGCCTTAGGCCAGACGGCATATCAAGTTTAAGGCCCTGTCACACTATGACGTACCTCATCAGCACCTGCTCAACATTAGAAAATTTGCCAGAACATCGGAATTCGTCGAACTTTTCAGCGGTGGGGGATAAAAATGGGTGTATACACAATGTACACAAAATTTATGTAACATATGCAGAACATATCTCTGACATATTCCTAGCATATGAGAGCGTTCATTTGCGTCGCAAAATGTTTGCAAAACATTCGCAAAATCCTCGCATACGCTCACAGAATGCAGACCAATGTTACATGTGTTACTCCATCACTAGAAGTATGGTGTATACGTTAAATACACTAGAGATACGGCAGGCATACGTTTGAAGTATGTTAGGAGTATGTAATGCATCCGTTGGCAGTATGTGGACTGTATGCGGACTGCGCGTTCCAACCAGCTGAATGTATGGCTAAAGTGCAGAAATGTATACCAATGTATCCCTAACGTAATCCCAATGTACACCGACGTATCCCACACGTTCAACGTATGAGCCACACATCGACACACGTTGGAAATTTTGAGCATGAACAAAAAATGTTTGGAGCCTCGATGCATGGCGACGTAAGACGATGTATAACGATGTATCCGGAATGTACCCGACATATGCCTAATGTATATGTAACGCATGATGATGTATGCCGACGTGTTGGTCGAAAATCACATACGTCCGCATAAGCTAAGGCTATACGTCGTGGTGTGACAGGCCCTTAACACATACGTGGCCTCTCCTCGACACACACTAAAGCCCCGTTCACACTGGCGAGTCAAGTCGGCTTAACTATTTCGCCTCCTTTAGTTTGACTCAATTTGGTTGTGTGGATACCACGCTGAGGCGACTTAAGGCTAAGTCGCCTCATCTAGTTTGCTTCAAGTAAACCACGTCGCGAGGTAGTATATATGAAGTGAACTAGCTTAAGTCAGCCCACCTTGCTTGTGTGGACGGTAGCGGTTTACTTGAAGCGGTTTAAGCACGTCGCACTATATAGTATAATTTGATCTATGAACCGGCTAGAGGTGTACAGATATTTGGTTCATGATTTATTTTTAGGTTTTCACTGGCCAACAGAAGTTTTGATCATTCCAAAACAATACGATTCAATCCATACATATCTAGGTCGAACCCACACTCTCTTGTGGCGACGTCGACTAACCGAAACTGGTGCTGGTTAGTATGGACTCGCTCATGCGCAGATATCGATTTCCACCTTAAACCGCCCCAAGTACTGCATGTGTGGACAGGACACCTAGTTTGCCTCCTCTAGTTCGCCTTATCTAGTTCGGCCTAAAGTTGTGGGTGTGAAAGGGGCTATAGCTGCCCGGTCATGGAGCCGCTGTCTGATTGCACAGGCAACGGCCGCGTGGGGGCGCCATGTGCTCAGCTCTCCGTATCAGTAGCGAAGAGGGATAGATGTTTAAGTGACGTCATCGAGGCGTGATCATTGGCCATTTTGAAAGCGTCATAATTGTCCACTATCTGTGGCTGACATAACTACTGTATTAGTAAATCCTCGTCTTAATTCAGTCCCGGTTCAAACCCCCGGACCTCCACATGGGAACTCAGACGGGATGGCCGAATGAGTTAGAGCGTCCATCTCCCATGTTGGTAGATCGTGGGATCGTGGGTTCGAATCCTGGTCGAGTCAAACCAATGACTTTAAAATTGATACTTGTCGCTTCCTAGCCAGACGCTCAGCATTATTAGGATAGGGCAAGAAGCAGTGGAATGAGGAAGACCAGTCGTCTGCGACTGAAATGTTGCCCTGCTTAATCAACTAATGTACAAAAACAAAAATAGGTCAGTACATGCAAGGTGAGGGCCTCAAAGTTACCCATGTCATCTCTCATTATCATCCTTCCAATATGGCAGCTATATTTTCGGAGTGCATGCTGGTAGAGTCTCAAACAGCCTCACTTTGTCATCCGTATATATCAAATCCTTTCTACCACTCTGTAGTCTGATATGACCTTCGATGTTGCTAGGACGTCAACGCATTGCCCCAACAAAGAAAACGGATGCGCACACGTGGAATACGCCTGCGCAAAAGCGGTTTTGGTAGGGTTATTGGAGTGTTACGCTCTAGCCACATCTAGGGTTGCATCAGGAGGATGGTGGGGATTTGATTTGTCAGCAAACAACTGACACATCCATCCCCCTTCCCTAGCCACTTCCGGTCATCTTGGCATTAAACAAATGACATCAGTAATGAGTGACAGTGAATGAGTGACAGTGAGTGAGTGAATGAATGAGTGACAGTGAATGGGTGACAGTGAGTGAGTGAAATAGTGACAGTGAATAAGTGAATGAATGAGTGACAGTGAGTGGGTGAATGAGTGATAGTGAGTGAGTGAATGAATAAGTGACAGTGAGTGAGTGAATGAATGAGTGACAGTGAGTGAATGACATTGAATGTGTGAATTACAGTGAGTGAGTGAATGACAGTGAGCGAGTGAGCGAATGAATGAATGAATGAATGAGTTGGTGAGTGAGTGAGTGAGTGATTGAGTGAGTGAGTGAGTGAGTTGGTGAGTGAGTTGGTAAGTTAGTTGGTGATTGAGTGAGTTGATGAGTGAATCAGTTTGCTGAGGTTTTACGCCCTGGTAACATCTTGACCCGGCCGGGATTCGAACTCTCGACGTTAAGCACGGGAATCTTGCGCTCTTACTGATTCGGCCATCGGGTACAGTCAAGTGTTTGGGAAGTGAGTTGCTTGAATGAATGAGTGAATGAGTGAGTGAGTTGCTTGAATGAGTGAATGAGTGAATGAGTGAATGGGTGAGTGAATGAGTGAGTGAATGAGTGAGTGTGTGAGTGAGTGAGTGAGTGAGTGAGTGCATGAGTGAGTGAGTTGCTTGAATGAGTGAGTGAGTGAGTGAATGAGTGAATGAGTGAGTGAGTGAGTGAATGAGTGAGTGAGTGCATGAGTGAGTGAGTTGCTTGAATGAGTGAGTGAGTAAGTGAGTGAGTGAATGAGTGAGTGAGTGAGTGAGTGAATGAGTGAGTGAGTGAGTGAGTGAGTGAATGAGTGAATGAATGGATGAGTGAGTGAATGAGTGAGTGAGTGAATGAGTGAGTGAGTGAGTGAGTGAGTGAGTGAGTGAGTGAGTGAGTGAATTAGTGAGTGAGTTGGGCAGTGAGTTAGACACTAAGTTTGTCAGTGATTGATTGATTGGGTGTTATGTCCTTGCTGTATCCAGTCATTACATCGTGCACTCATGCTGACTTTATAGTGTTGCAAGACTACAATAACTAGCGTTAAGCCAGAACCATGACCCACTTGAAATTACACTCAGTGGCATTAACCATACACAAAGGCTACCACGGTTATGCCGATATCCCACTCAGTCACATGATCCTAACATTAAGCCAACAAGTTATCTTAGTGTAGTAGTCTGCACTGACCTCTCAGGGAAGTGACCACATAGACAGGTAGGCGTGGGTAGTGTGTTGATATCAGGGAGCCTAGGTGGTGTAATGTTTAGCACACTGGCCCGGAACAGTCCAGAATGCAAAGAGATGTGTGTTGGAGTCCCGCTCTAGGCAGAATATTTCCCATTTTCATCACCCCCATGACTCTGGTGCCATGACCAGGATCCTGTACAGCTACACGCTGTATGGTTGTTGAACCTACCCTGTGTATGTATGTGTTAGTGCTTTGCCTGTGTTTATGTAATTGTAAGCATTAAATGACCATTTAAAAGACTTACAATTCCTGGGGGACGAGTGTAGTAGTCTGCACTGACCTCGGACGCAAGTGACAACATAGACATGTAGGCATGGGTAGTGTGTTGATATCAGGGAGCCTAGGTGGTGTAATGGCTAGCACACTGGCCCGGAATGGCCCAGAATTCAAAGAGATGTAGGTTCGAGTCCCGCTCTAGGCACAATATTTCCCATTTTCATCACCCCCATGACATTATCCCAGTAATGCCGAGTGCCAGGACACGTTCCGACAAGTATCAATTGAGTGAAGCTTCAGTTTAACTCGGACATGGATCAGTCCACACGATGTCCTACACTGAGACCAGACAGGATGGCCGATTAGTTTAACTCGGACATTGATCAGTCCACACAAAGTCCTACACTGAGACCAGACAGGATGGCCGATTAGTTTAATGCGGACATGGATCCGTCCACACGATCTCCTACCCTGAGACCAGACAGGATGGCCGATAGTTTAACTCGGCATGGACCCGTCCACACGATGTCCTACCCTGAGACCAGACAGGATGGTCGATTAGCTTAACTCGGACATGGATCAGTCCACACGATGTCCTACCCTGAGACCAGACAGGATGGCCGATTAGTTTAACTCGGACATGGATCCGTCCACACGATGTCCTACACTGAGACCAGACAGGATGGCCGATTAGTTTAACTTGGACATGGATCCGTCCACACGATGTCCTACACTGAGACCAGACAGGATGGCCGATTAGTTTAACTCGGACATGGATCAGTCCACACGATGTCTTACACTGAGACCAGACAGGATGGCCGATTAGTTTAACTCGGACATGGATCAGTCCACACGATGTCCTACACTGAGACCGGACAGGATGGCCGAATGAGTTCAACGTCCGTCTCCCGTTTTGGTAGATCGTGGGATTCAAACCCACGGGTTCAAACCCAGGTCGAGTTAAACCGACGACTTAGACATTGATACTCGTCGCTTCCTAGCCAGGCACTTGTCATTATTAGGATAGGACAAAGGACCGGATTGGTTCAGTGTCCTGGTCTCCCAGTGGGGCGGCACTATAACGTCGCCATGAATGCGCACTGTCACAAGTCGGTACCTGTCGTGATATGACCTTAGATGTTGCCAGGCCGTAAAACTCCAACAACCAACCAACCCAACCTACATTGGAAGCGGGCGGGTCTCCCCAGTAGTCCTCCCAGTCCTGTGTGTGCGTTGGTGCAGGGGGTGGCTGTTGTGATAGTGGTGAGGGCGGGTCTAGGTGGAAGATGTATAAATAGTTACAAGCCGCGACTGTGGGGTGTCAGTGTACATACATACCTAGTACCAGATCACTGCCCAGATGTGTGTAAGTACATCACTCACATGGCGCAGTCTAGGTATATGTACGTACCTAGTACCTGATCACTGCCCAGATGTGTGTAAGTACAACACTCACATGGCGCAGTCTAGGTATATGTACGTACCTAGTACATGATCACTGCCCAGATGTGTGTAAGTACAACACTCACAGGGCGCAGTCTAGGTATAAGTACATACCTAGTACCAGATCACTGCCCAGATGTGTGTAAGTGCAACACTCACATGGTGCAGTCTAGGTATACATATGTACCTAGTACCAGATCACTGCCCAGATGTGTGTAAGTACAGCACTCACAGGGCGCAGTCTAGGTATACATACATACCTAGTACCTGATCACTGCCCAGATGTGTGTAAGTACAGCACTCAAAGGGCGCAATCTAGGTATACGGACGAACCTAGTACCAGATCATTGCCCAGATGTGTCTAAGTACAGCACTCACAGGGTGCAGTATAGGTATACGTACCTAGTACCAGATCACTGCCCAGATGTGTGTAAGTACAGCACTCACAGGGTGCAGTCTAGGTATACGTACATACCGAGTACCTGATCACTGCCCAGATGTGTGTAAGTACAGCACTCCCAGGGCACAGTCTTGGTATATGTACGTACCTAGTACCAGATCACTGCCCAGATGTGTGTAAGTACAGCACTCACATGGTGCAGTCGAGGTATACGTACGTACCTAGTACCAGATCACTGCCCAGATGTGTGTAAGTACAGCACCCACAGGGTGCAGTCTAGGTAAACGTACATACCTAGTCACTGATCCCAGTCTGAACTCTGGACCTTCCGCACGCGCGGCAGGCGCTCTACTGATTAGGCCACCGCGCCCGGTGATTATTTGTGGAAAAAAATACCCCCAGACCCTCCAATATAACATCCCTTAAGATCTTCCGGTTTTTCATATTCCAATGTTGGCAACCCTTCTAAGCTTACAAAAAAATGTGAAAAGCTTCGATAAAAAATAATTTGATAAATAAAATACTGACATGAAATCCGCTTATTATTGCTATAGTTATCGGAGTCCAGAGTTAAATTATCGAACCATCAACACGGTGGGTATAATATGACCCATCTATTGATGGAAACTGATACTAATGCATGCGCGACTTCACCCTCTCCAATCCTTGTCTAGGATATGTTTGTTTGTTGTTGTTTTACGTCCTAGCAATATCTAAGGTCATATCAGGATGGGTTCCAACTTGTGACATTGCACACTCATGGCGACTTAATAGTGCTGTCCCACTGGGAAACCAGGCTGCCTGCACAATGACCTGGTATCCCACTCAGTTACATTATCCTGACACTGAGCACACCAGTCCTTGCCATGTCGTAATAATGCCGAGCGCCTGGTGAGGAAGTGACACGTATCAATTCTTAAGTCATTGGTTTGACTCGACCAGGGTTCGAACCCACGATCTACCAGGAAGGGAGATGCACGCTCTAATGCCTGGTACACACCTCCCGTATAAAACCTAAAACTGCCGATTTTGTGACTAAGTTTGAGTTTTAGTCGGTTTCAGTCTTGAGGTGTGTGACCCCCTAACACACCTGAGCCTTCTGATTCATGACTTAAAAGTCAGTTTGAGGGCTTAGGACTGGAATCTTATAAGATTCGAAAAATGAATCGGGCAGTTTTAGTTGGGAAACGGGATGGGTCGGGTTGTGACAGGTCGCGTCGGGCAGTCAGTTTTAGCGCGTGAATCGTATGCGGGAGGTGTGTACCAGGCTTTACTCATTCGGCCATCCCGTCTGGTTTGTCTAGGAAAAGATTTCAGCCTGCTCTCATCGTCATCGGCCAGTCGGTCAGGACGTGTTCACAGTATCGGGAATATCCATGATTGTTTATTGCCAGCATTCATGATACTTCATTCATGTTTATTTCTCGTGGGGGCACAGGTAGTGAAGTTGGGACCCCAGGTCATTCTTCACCGCAGAACCATCTGCTGAATGGTTTGTGTAACAAGCTGTTTTTCAAATTTACGTTGATACTTTGCTTAGTTACTTTCGCAATCATAACCATTTGAGAAGTTAGACCGCACCACTGCCGATTTTTGTTTGTTGAAGATTTATACTGCCTATCATGGATAAGCCTGAATAGGCTTGTTTTCACCATTAGACAGTTTGTCGATAGAAAGCCCGAGCCTACACTTTTACTGACCCAAGGGATTTTTAACCTCCCACATAGACATGGTATGAGAGCAACTGGCCTTTGATGATGCTGTAAGTTATACACAGCAGTGGAAATCCAAATTGGCAGAGATGGGGGCATGGGGAATCGAACCACCGACCTTGAGATTAGGAGTCCGACCTAGAAAAAAGTCAGACACTCTAACCACTCCGCCACAGAGAAAGCCATTCATCTCCCTGCTGCCGAAGATTTCTCCTGAAGCGTTCAAATCCAAAGGATCCATTCTGTTTTATGGCGCTGACCACACTCGCTAGTTGCATGGCAAGGTTAAAAAGTGTAGCATTTCACGGGAGCTCGGCAGGGACGACCTAACTCCACCACATAGCACTGACATGCCCAGACGAGCTTACCATCAGTCCCAGGACTCCTCAACCAGCTCTACTTTGCCAGTAAAGCCAAAGTCATACTTACCCGGATCAGAGGCCGGACGAGCCCCGGACCGTCATCCGGGGTGGTCCGTGGCGATCCGTGTCTCGTCCGTGTCTCGTCCGTGGCTCGTCTGTGGCTCGTCTGTGGTGATCCGGCGTGATCCGTGGCTGGTCTGGGTTCCGCCCCGGATGTTTTAAAATGTTTAAAACATCTGGGCGGTCTGGGGCATCTGGGCTCGATCTGGCATGGTAGTAGTAGTAGTAGCGAAACAGCCCCGGACCAACCCCGGATAGGCCCCGGTTCACCCCCGGACCACCCCCGGATAGCACCGGCCGGGTATGTGTGCCCGCGAGGCAAAAAACGATGAAAATAGCGATTTTATCCGGCGCTGTCCGGGACAGTCCGGGCGACTGGTCTGGGGGTGGTCCGGCTCAAAATCCGGGGCTCGTCCGGGTAGGTGTGACTGGGGCTTTATGCGCACATGCCTGACAATAGCGCATCAAAACAAGTGAAATATAAAATTCACCTTTTCATGGAAATCACACAGCATATTTATAAATATTACTCAGTAGAATCATGGGTTAGCGCAAGAGCATCGTGATTAATCAAATGCATTCTGCATAGATTTTCCTTTATCGGCGGTACCGGATGCAGTCGCCGAATCGGTAGAGCCCTAGCCTCCCGTTCGGAAGGTCAGGAGTTCAATTCCCGGTCGAATCAAATCAATGACTTAAAAAATTGATACTTGTCGCTTCTTCGACACTATTAGGAGTGGGCAAGGACTGGATGGCTTGGTGTCAAGATAATGTGACTGAGTGGGCTATCAGGTCATGGTGATGGTGGCCTCGTCTCCCAGTGGTACAGCACTATAAAGTCACTATGACTATGAGTGCGCCCTGTCACAAGTCGGTACTGATCCTGATATTACCTTAGATGTTGCTATGACCTATCACTCCAACAACCAACCGATCCTTAATCGGCTAACCAACCTATAACTCCACCCAGTTGCCATGCTCAACTTATATTATTTATTAATAGCTACCCCATCGACACCTAAGCATCCTAAGCATCCTAAGCATCCTAAGACCCTCCCTCCCAGATTCTTCCTCCACAGACTACCCCAGGGGGGGGGGGGGGGGGGGGGTGCCTTTCATGCACTGCCTACCCGGACCCTCCCTGCCTTCAGGCCGGTGAGCCCGCCTCCCCAGTGGCGCCACCTGGATATATTAGGCCTATATCATACACTTCCCTACTCGTATATCGCTCATGCCTCTGCTGTGACTAAACAGCGGACAATTTTACACTGAGGTCATTTCGTTGTATTCAATCATGGAACTGACTTTTGAGACCGGTCACTCAAAGCCGCTTTATAGCGCCGCTTCACTAGGATACGGCACTCGTTCGGCACCATGTCCAACATTGAATATGGAAATCAGCCACGCGTAAACTTTTGGGGGACAACTATTCCTAACTCGCACAAGACACGTGGGAAACATTGATGGTTTTCTGACAGCATGTCCCAGGGGGGTGAGTGTATTACACCACAATATACTGTTTGGTGGAGTTTTACGTCCTAGCATCAGCTAAGGTCACATCAGGATGGATACCGACTTGTCACTAGACGCACAGATGGTATCTTTATAGTGCTGCCCCACTTGATGAAGTATCACTTTTTCAAAACCAAAACAATTATCTCGATGTGATTCTACATATCTAACTTCGATATATATATATATGCACTTATTAAGCATTTGTTTCTGTGTATGAGAGGACACTGAGTTAATTTAATAGAACATGTTACTGCAGAAGTCTCTGGTGTCAGAGCTTTCGCATGTGTGCCAGAACTAATTTTAAAGGTTTGCACTTCAAATATCTACAAAGACTACCGTTTAAAATAAAAGTGACTTGAACCAAAAGTAAAGGAGATAATCATGACAGAAACTCAAAACCATCGGACTATGCAACTTTAACGTATTTATCCGGAAAATGACAAACTCAAAACCATCGGACTATGCAACTTTAACGTATTTATCTGGAAAATGACAGAAACTCAAAACCATCGGACAGAATCTCAAATTCATCAGACTATGCAGCTTTAACATATTTATCTGGAAAATGACAAACTCAAAACCATCAGACTATGCAAATCTAACGTATTTATCCGGAAAATGACAAACTCAAAACCATCAGACTATGCAAATCTAACGTATTTATCCGGAAAATGACAAACTCAAAACCACCGGACTATGCAACGTTAACGTATTTATCTGGAAAATCACAGAAACTCAAAACCATCGGACAGAATCTCAAATTCATCAGACTATGCAGCTTTAACATATTTATCTGGAAAATGACAAACTCAAAACCATCAGACTATGCAAATCTAACGTATTTATCCGGAAAATGACAAACTCAAAACCATCAGACTATGCAAATCTAACGTATTTATCCGGAAAATGACAAACTCAAAACCACCGGACTATGCAACGTTAACGTATTTATCTGGAAAATCACAGAAACTCAAAACCATCGGACTATGCAACTTTAACGTATTTATCTGGAAAATGACAGAAACTCAAAACCATCGGACTATGCAACTTTAACGTATTTATCTGGAAAATGACAGAAACTCAAAACCATCGGATTATGCAACTTTAATAGAATCTCGGCTGCTCCCTGGCCCCCTCGCGGCCCCCTCGCGGCCCCCTCGCGGCCCCCTCGCGGCCCCCTCGCGGCCCCCTCGCGGCCCCCTCGCGGCCCCCTCGCGGCCCCCTCGCGGCCCCCTCGGCCTCTCGCCCTCATGGCCTCTCGGCCTCTCGCCCTCTCGCCCTCTCGCTCCCTCGCTCCCTCGCTCCCTCGCTCCCTCGCTCCCTCGCTCCCTCGCCCTCTCGCCCTCTCGCTCCCTCGCTCCCTCGCTCCCTCTCTCCCTCTCTCCCTCTCTCCCTCTCTCCCTCTCTCCCTCTCTCTCTTTCTCTCTCTAAACGAAAACACCTATCTGTTCCCTAATCGCCATTCGCTTTGTGTCATGACCTCTGTCAGGGCGGAGGGTGAGTATCCACGTAGACAAGGGCTCAGCCGGCTGAAGTTATCTAGCTGACATTTGGGAGTAGACATCCTCAAGTTGAACTCCTGTGGCGAGTTAGTCGCCAGCTAAATTGGTGAATAGGTGCTGAAGTACCAAGAACCTTAACTTATGGACAGCATATTTTTTTCTTGAAGATTTATACTGCCTATCATGGATAAGTCTGAATAGACTTGTTCTCACCATTAAGCTAAGATTCCACATATGCGGTATCTGGTATGCGAATGCAAATAGTGGTGCTTCCATACATCCGAATGCGAATACGAACGCAAATGCGAATGTGGCAAATGGATCGACCCATAGACCAATTGGTGCGAATGCGAATGCGAATACTGCTGCGTTTGCCATAGAAAACAATAGTAACTTTGATCTTCCTTCACAAATTTGGAGGAAAAACCCAAAAAAATTGTATGGGTAACGTTGTTGCTGTGTTTGTTTGTTTAACCATCCCCCAACACAAAAAGTAAACATTGGCTATTGGGGGTTGGCATATATCTATGCCGCATATACCACATTCCCATTCGCATGCCGCATACCACATATATGGAATCTTAGCTTTAGACAGTTTGTAGATAGAAAGCCCCAGCCTACACTTTTATCAACCCAAGGGATTTTTAACCGCCCACACCACATAGACATTGTATGAGAGCAACTGGCCTTTGATGACCCTGTAAGTTATACACAGTGGTGGAAATCCAAATTGGCAGAGGTGGGGGCATGGGGAATCAAACCACTGACCTTCAGATTAGGAGACCGACCTAGAAAAAAGTCAGACACTCTAACCACTCCGCCACAGAGAACACCACAAAGGAGACCACCACAACAGAGAACATATAGCACTTAGTTCGATGATTTTTGAGTTTCTGTCACTTTTCTTTTTAGATAAATATTTTAAATTGATTATTATAACCTACTTTACTTTAGTTTGAAGTAATTTATATGTTAAATGGCAAAGTTTTGAGATATTTCAGGTGCAAATATGAAAAATGAATTTTGGCAGGCATGCCAAAACTCTGACACCATAGGCTTTAGCAGTAACAGGTTTTATTAAACGTATGCAGCATTCCCATCTATTTGGCAACAAATGCTTAATAAGTGCATCAGTGTTTAAGTTAGATATGTAGGATCAAATTAAGATAATACCTTTGGTTTTGTCAAATTGATGCTTTCATCGGCCTATGCCGCTTTAACAGCTCTAGCAAAGTCAAATATAATTGTTAACAGATTTTGAGTAAATAATAATAATAATAATGAAGTAAAAGCAGTTTACCAATGCGTCCAAACCACAATGTATATTACTGGGATCGTTGTTTGTTTCTTGTTATGCTTCTTAGCACCATATAAGGCCATATCAGGATGGGTACCGACTTTGGACAGTTCACCTGTTCACACTCTTGGCAACTTTACAGTGCTGCCCCACTGGGAGATCAGACCGCCGGTGTCATGACCCGATATCCCACACAGTCACATTATCCTGATACAGTACAACCCCATTAAACCAAGCTCGGTTAAATCAAGTGATCGGTTAATCCAAACTTTTTTTGCCGGCCCACCAAAATACTACCATTTATCATATAAAAAAGTTGGTTAAACCAAAGTCGGTTAATCCAAATTATTGGTTAATCCAAACAAAATTGTCGTGCCAAGGCCACTTCAGCAGGATAGCAATGCTTTATAGTTCGTTCTTGCATCAGAGTAAAGCCAACAGCAGACTACTTTTAGCATCACCTTCCTGTCCAACTCTTTTGAAAAGCCTACAGCAGACAATTTTTAGCATAGGCCTAACCTTCCTGTCCAACTTGACTGCAAAGCCAACAGCAGACGACTTTTTAGCAATAACCTTCTCGGATAACTCGTTTAAAAAGCCTACAGCCGACGACATTTAGCAATAACGTTCCTGCCTAACTCTTTTGAAAAGCCTACAGCAGACGACTTTTCGCATCACCTTCCTGCCTAACTCTTTTGAAAAACATACAACAGACGACTTTTATCAATAACTTTCCTGCCTACCTCGAATGCAAAGCCTACAGATTACGACTTTTAGCAGCCGAAACAGGATGTGCAGTCTTTCTCGTGCGCATGCGCTCACAGAGAATCAAACATCCAGGGGAACTGGATGTGGTATGTCCCGTTGACGTAAACACCCCGCGCTATACAAGCCGGCCGGCTACAAGCCGACATGCGCTGGAGAGTGACCCAGGTAGACAGACACTCTCCAACCACATAGCCGTCTGGCATCAAGAACTCTGATTGGCGAGTGATATCCGTTCCAGTCCCTCGGTTGCTTTTTCTATTTTAATATATTTTATTATATTTTATTATTAGAGCCGGGCTCTCCAAGCAGATCCTTCCTGTGAGCAGCAGCCTTGGTGCAGCTGTTTGATTTGACTGGCGCTGTGCTTGGAGAGCGTTGAGTACTGTTGTTGACCGCTGAGAGTGGGAAGGGCAAACCGGAAGTTACAGATAGTGAGTCTATCCCTCCCTCCATTCCTCCCTCCACTGGTGCCACTACACTGAATGGTCGTCTGCCTAGTAGTTGTGGTTGTGTGAGTAGTGTAGTTGTTTTTGATTGGTAAATTATGTTATTCAACGGAAATAAAAGTTATATATTTCTAGTGCTGCAGCACTGGTATTCCGGTTATAGTACACTGCATCCATTCCCCCAGATATATTCTAATATAACATAAGCAAAGCTTTTTTACACACTGTTATAATTAGCAGAAATAACAGTGATGTAACTCCTCATACGTTCTGGGATAATACAGTATACATTTTACATTTTTCTTCTGAAAGGTACAGGCATGTGTTGATTAAAGCTGCATAGTCCGAGGAAATCATCAAATTTTCAAAACCAAAACAATGATCTAAATGTGACTCTACATATCTAGCTTATACCCCTGTCACACTACAACGTAACGAGCCAACGTAAGTCTGACGTGCTCACGTTTCGTCATTACGTTGCCGTACATTGGGTTACATTATGATGACGTCAGAATGACATTAGACTGACGTTGAGCTATGTCACATTACGTCGTGTTACGTCAGTGCGTGTCAAGGTTTTGAACCTGTTCAAAACTTTTTACGTAACTCCAACATAAGGGTTTACGTTCGCCGTACGGTCTGTACAAATTCGGTGAACGTCAATGACGTTAGACGGACGTTAGTCAAATGCTGCTCACTATGTTCCACTACGTTGACCCACATTAAAGCCGGTGGAAACGTCCACGCGGCGTAATGGGAATGTCAGGAGAATGTACGCCGAACGTATGTCCAACGTACATTCAGCATTTCGCCACCGTGTCATGACGTATGTAACATCACGTAACATAATGCAATGTAGTTCTGGTGATGGAATAATGTACATAATGTTCCGTGAGTGTAATTACGTTGTCCTCTCTCGTTGAATGACGCTATCACTATGCTTTACCGACGTTATGCTCTCGTCAACTACCCTGCATCCACGTTCAACTTGTGCCCAAATTTGCATACTACGCTGAGAAGTTTGACGTTTTTCACGTTCTCCCTATGCTGACGTCGTTACGTCATAGTGTGATAGGGCCTTTAGATACTGATGCACTTATTAAGCATTTGTCACCACGCAGAAGGGAATACGAAGGCAATTGAATAGATCATGTTTCTGCAGAATGCTATGTTGTCAGAGTTTTGGCACACTTGACAAAATTTAATTTGCATGGTTGCACTTCAAATATTTCAAAAGTTAGCCACTTAAAATAAAAGTTACTTCAAGGTAAAGTAAGGTACACTATAATGATCAACCTAATGTATTTATCTCTGAACATTTCTGAAATTCAAAACCATCAGACTATGCAACTTTAAGATACTTAATGTTGGTGTGTGAGAGAAAATTGTAGGATTCTCTTGAAGTGTGTGGGATTGGGGGGGGGGGGTTGTTTGGGGGGGGGGGCAGTTTTCATGTGCGACAGGAGAGATCAATATACTGTAGGCATCGCTATTGTGTTGGAAGCTGATGTCAGTTCATTCTGTCACAGTGGGAGGGTGGGTATTGAACAGCAGGACACAGGACATAGATATACAATAGCCACAAAGGAAAAGCGCACTTACTTCTAAATGTCGTCTGCTCTCGGTGAGATGATGTTTTGGCTTACTTACCCCTGCAAACCGGAGATGTAATGTAAATGAATTATGAATACTAGTAAAGAGGCGAATTATACTAGGATAATTACTTATCATGATAGTGCGACAAGTTGGATGTTGTTGGGAGTTTTACGTCCTGGCAACATTTAAGGTAATATCAGGACGGGTACTGACTTGTCACAGTGTGCCCTCATGACGATATATAGTGCTGCCCCACTGGGAAATCAGGCTGCCAGCACCATGACCTGATATCCCACCTCAGTCACATTATCCTGACCCTGACCCAAACAGTCCTAGCACTATCCTATAAATGCTGCGTGCCAAGTATCAATTTTGTAAGTCATTGGTTTGACTCGGCTGGGATTCAAACTCCCAATCTTCCGCATGGGAAGCCTGAGCTCTACGGATTCGGCCACTGCGCCCGGTCTGGTCAGTGCTATATGGATATTTAACATTTACCAACAAATATTCACTAAATATCAGATAAACTTACATTATATATTAGGCCGTCCTGATATGACCTTTGATGTCGTTAGGACGCAAAGCGCCAATAGGCATATATTAAGTGTATCACTATCTCCCCCACTTATGACTGCACCATTCCCTGACGCATGCACCAAGAAATACAAATTGGGTAAATGACTACTGTATATGTCCCAATAGAAGCACGCTACCCAATAGAAGCACACACACACACCCCCCCCCCCATGTCAAGATTGAAAGCAGGTACAAATCAACAATCATATTCAGACTGAATGCACATCCCACTTTATTTCAGAGGCATGACAAAAACAAATCAAAATGTACGATCACATTCAGACTGAATGCACATAAAATAAGACAGTTCCATTTTACTTCAGAGACACAACAAAAACAAATCCATGAAATTCTTTAACTTTGAATAGACGTGCATCCATGTGTCTGTACACGCGGGCGCGGGCGCGGGCGCGGGCGCGGGCGCGGGCGCGGGCGCGGGCGCGGGCGCGGGCGCGGGCGCGGGCGCAGGCTCCAAAACCCACAAATCGAAAATGCTGGTGTGTGTGTGTATGTGTGTGTGGGGGGGGGCGGCATATCGTGACCTAAACGTCAGCTCCGGACAGAGAATTCATTAACGAGTCGGGGTGCGGGCTTCACAGTCTAGACTGTATCAAAGTCAGTCCCGCCCCGTTAAACTAAGGCCAACAAAATTGGTTATCCTACCCGCCTGAAAAATCGCCCGCCCCTGATTTAATTTTTTAAATTTTAATTGTTTTTAAATGTTTAGAATGTGTTGGGCTAACAGCAATTCAACTTTCATATCAACTTTTAAGTCATTGGTTTGACTTGACCAGGGTTCATAACCCAGGAGTTCGAATCCCACGACTTACCAGAACGGGAGGTGGATGCTCAACTCATTCAGCCATTCTGTCTGGTTATGTATTACGTCTACGTCATATGCCCGAACAATTTAAAATTAAAATAAAAACCGCCCGACCCGATTTGTGTGAGAAAAAGGACGATTACCAACTGTTGTTGTCGTTGGCCTAACTATTGCACGGTGCATGTTTGCTGGGGTTTTACATCCTAGCAACATCAAAGGTCATATCAGGACAGATACTGTCTTGTAACAACACACCCTCATGGTGATTTTATAGTGCTTCCCCCACTGGAAGACCCGGCCGCCAGGCACCATGAGCCGATATCCCACCCTGTTACATTATCCTGATACTGAGCAAGCCAGTTTAAATTTAGCGAAAACTGCATGTGAACTGTTAGTACACGGAGCACGCTTCCTGCGGCGCAGAGCAGCTCCCCCTGGTGAGCGCCAGCAGAAGCTAATTGTTGTAGCAGGTTTTTGTTAGCTTCAGCCGGAAGAGATTAGAAAGGGGAGAGAGCAGACGACTTTTTGACTACTCCAACCCTATTGCTTCTTCAGTGCCAACCAGAAGTATGGTATTCAGGTTGTTTGTTTACTGGGGTTTTATGTCCTAGCAGCTTCTATTGTCATATCCGGATAGGTACCGACTTATGACAGTGCGGCACTCATGGCGATTTTACAGTGCTGCCTTCCTGAGAAATTAGGCCACCGACAACATGGCCCGATATCCCACTCAGTCACATTATCCTGACACTGAACCAACCAGTCCTTGCCCTATCCTTTTAATGCCAAGCGCCAGGCTAGGTAGCGACAAGTATAAATTTAGTAAGTCATCAGTTTGACTCGACAGGGAACCGAACTCCCGATCTCCCGCATGCGAGGCACGTGTCTGGTTTTACATTTAGCAACGATAAAAATATTACAGGGCATGTGCGAAGATACGAGAAGTGTGTTGTGAATGTGATGTCACAGTGATGAGTAAGAAGAATGAGAATCCCCAATTTCGTTTGGATACCCAAGTTAATGTTTTACATTTCGTGTTTTCCAGCCGACCCTCAGTAAGACTGGCAGTCAGGGCAGCATGGAGTATGACGTTGAACAGTTGATGCGTGACCTAGCGGACAGTTTGGAACGAGAGCACGACCTCAAGGGTAAAAAACTTACTTACTTCTTACAAATGTCTCTGTTCTCACTGAAACGATGTTCTGGACGAATCCTGCAAATGGAAGATAGAAATACATGAATTAAAAATTAATGATTTTAAATTATGGTGCACTCACACTATGACGCTTCTCTCCAACGCGCGTCGACGTGTGTCACTTTTTGGCGAGACGTCGGGAAGTGTTACACGCACTTTATGCGCGCGTCGGTACACGCCGGTACATGTTCATGGACGTCGATGGCAGTTAGGATCGTCGGCGCACATCGAAAGTTTTGCGCTTGCACAAAGCTTTTCGTCGCGAGCCAACGCGCACCAACGTGTGGCTGCGACTGTTACGGGGACGGTAGGCGCACGTCGAGATCCATTGGACGCGCTGGATTAACGTTATACGAAGGCTAGGCAGATGCGCGCGCACGGGAGGGTCGTTCCCACACGTTGTGCCAAATGGTTGCTTTGTTGTTTTATGTCCTATCTACATCTAAGGTCATATCAGGATGTCGCGCCAACCTCTTTTTGGTTTTTTTCGCCACGTGTCAACACACGTTGGCCGCGTGCTACTAACACACTGTGCTGATGCCAAACTTTTCCCCAAACCGCCAAAAAGTTGGATGTGTCTCGACGCGTACAAGTTATTTTGCGCGTTGGTGGCAAGCCGGTGAGAAGCGTCATAGTGTGACTGCACCATAAGGAAGGATTAAAGATAAATCAATAATAATGAATGGGTTTTAAATAAGGAAATCTAAAGTTGTATAGTACGTTTCTACCTCTTGGTAGATAAATAAATTAGGTTTATAATTATAATCTGTTACTTTAGTTTGAAGTCAACTTTCTTTTTGTTTAATGATACTTGTTGCTTCCTAGCCAGGCAGGCGCTCTGCATTATTAGGACAGGGCAAAGAGTGGTTAGCTCAGTGACAGGGTACGGTTATTGAGTAGGATATCAGGTCATGGTGAAGCACACTGTGAATGGCTGCCAAGGTGTGGAATGCCCAAACAGTAACGGAATGACAAATCCCTGACCTAAAAACATACAAAAGATATCTGTGCAAAATAAGGCTAGGAAACCCCCCCACTAAGCTGCACTGCAAAGGGGCATGTGATATGTCACGGCCCATCAGCGGGACGCCTAATGGAAGGTACCCATGTCAAAAGCAGCCAGGTAGCACACCACACAGCCTATGATATGTAAATAGGAGTAGGCTAGTCTAGTAGTAAGAGTAGAAGAAATTAAACGCATATATGCCAAGAAAATCAAAAAAAACTAACATAGACTACTAACCAGACCAACCAATTATCTATCGGCTACTGAAATGCAGCCAATCAAATACCTTATCAGCAGCTACTGTGTGATAAGATAACACCAACACTACAGCTGGCCAACATTGAAAACAAGCCTGAATACCCAGGCTTATATGCTATGGACAGTATAAATACAGCCTCAATAACAAAAAATAAAAAATTGAAAAAATGGTGATTGGGGCCTGGTCTCGCAAGGGGGCAGCACTGCAAAGTCCACTGATTGCGCACTGTGCCAAGGCAGTACCCTTTCTGATGTGACCTTAGATGTTGTCAGGATATAAAACTCCAACAAGCAACCTTTATTTTAAATGGCTATCTTCGCAGATATTTGAAATGAAGACATGGGAAGACAAGTTTGGCTTACATGTCAAAATTCTAGCAACATAGACTTTAGTCGTAACAGATTCAACCAAATTGATTTAGCATTCCCTTATATGTAAGTTCACTGGTATCTAAGTTGAATATTTAGCAGTGGTTCACTAGTAAAAATGAGGAATTCCAGAATACAAGCAGCACAATCTTATAGGCAAAATAAAATTATCCATTTATTTTAATGTAGTTTTAATTGAATATGATGAACATGTTATTCACAGAAGCATTTTCTTCATAGAAACTGTCAAGAGCTACTTACACCCATTCTAATGATATATTTTGTTAGGTTCCATCCTCAATATTAAAGCAGCATAGTCTGATGAAATACCAAATTTTAAAAACAAAACCAATTATCTAGATTTGATTTTACTTATCTAACTTAGATACTGATGCACTCATTAAGCATTTGTTTCTGCGTAGAAGGCAATACCGAGTCAAGTTAACAGAACCTGTTACTGCACAAGTCCATGGTATCAGAGTTTTCGCAAGCTTGCCAAAACTAATTTTCCATGTTTGCAGTCAAAATATCTCAAAAGTTTACCATTTAAAATAAAAGTAACTTTGAACTAATGTAAAGTATATACTACTGATCGATCTAATATTTGTATCTCAGAAAAAATACAGAAATTCAAAACCATCGGAGTATGCAACTTTAAAGTAGTTGCAGACTGTGACAGCTGACCTATTTGTTTATATATGTAAACTGTCTTGGGTTTTCAATACGCCTTAAGAAAGCAAGACGTTTTGATTTCCTAGTCCTGGCCCCTATCTGTTTAGGATCAAATCTAGAATAGTGTTTTGGTGTTGATAATAGGTTATTTCAATATACACAAACTATGAATAGTCATATGCGATCGTGATAATTTGGAGTAAGTAGAATTGTATAGTGAATAGAATCAATAAAGCTGGAATACTATTCAACATGAAGATGAATGCCAGGAAGACCAAAACAATGGTTATAAGTAAAAAGACAGATAAACCAAATGTCAATATAACCATAGATGGCACAAACATAGAACAAGTATCCGAATTCATATATCTCGGACAAAAGATTACAAATGATGGGAGATGTGAGGAAGAAATTAAAAGAAGGATAACAATAGCCCGAACAACATTCTCCAAAATGTATAGAGTGTTAACATCAAGTAAGATATTAATACAAACAAGGAAGCGTATTCTTCAGTGTTATGTGTGGTCTACTCTAATGTATGGGGCAGAGACATGGACAATCTCTAAGAAAATGTACAAACGTTTAGCAGCATTTGAGATGTGGACTTATCGAAGGATGATGAAAATATCATGGACAAAGAAGATCACCAACAAAGAAGTTCTCAGAAAAATTAAAAATAAGAAAAGCTTGTTTGCCACTATACAGACAAAGAAACTTATTTATTTTGGCCACATCATTCGTCAGAGTTCAATATACCGTACATTGTTGGAAGGGAAGGTGAATGGCAGCAGAGGGAGAGGGAGACCAAGAACATCATGGTTTACAAATATTTCACAGTGGACAGGCTTGAATTATTCACAGTCTATCAGAACAGCACAACATCGGGACAAGTGGAGAACCATTGCATCCAACCCTCGACTAGAGGACGGAACTATTGATTGATTGAGAATTGTTTTAGTCATGTTGCTGACCCTTTAATGCGTATTTGATTGAACTGTTACCAGGGCAACTGGAGCATGCAGAAGAAGAAACAGTTAACTTCCGGAAGAAACTCTCTGAGCTGGAGGATGAAAACGAGGTCATACAGATACAACTACAGAAAATGTCGGCTGCCAAAAGTGGCAAATACTTCCAGGTAAATTCATTTTTCCAATTAATTTATTTTTGGTAAATTAATTTTATTCATAGACATTATTTCTCAGTGACATGAATAATATTGGTCTTCTAGCTATGTGTGGCATAGATATTTAGACAAACTTATACGTGGTTTTAAAGGTATAATAAAAGTACATATGATACAATAAGGAAAAGGATACGAGGTACAGCATTTTAGGATTACAGTACAACCCCGTTAAACCAAGCTCGGTTAAACCAAACGATCGGTTAATCCAAACTTTTTTCGGCGGCCCAGCAAAATACTACCATTTATCGTGTAAAGAAGTTGTTTAAACCAAAGTCGGTTAATCCAAACTATCGGTTCACCCAAACAAACCCTAGAAATTTGTTTGGATTACCCGACCGTTTGGTTTAAACGAGCTTAGTTTAACGGGGTTATACTGTATGTACACAATAATCAAAGTGTCCACATACGGTGTATATTACATGTGTAATACACTCTTACTCGAAGTCAAAAGTCGAAACCAAAGCTCGGTTAAACCAATGATCGGTTAATCCAAACGAATTGCTAGGGTCCCTTCAAGTTTGGTTTAACGGGGTCATACTGTATTGCTTTTTAGCAACGTTGTGAAGTTGGGTACTTTTTGGGAGAGAGGGTTTAAAGTTACATAGCCTGATGGTTTTGAGTTGCTGTTATTTCCTGAGATAAATATATTAGGATTATCGCTATCATCTACCTTACTTAAAATTTGAAGTAACTTTTATTTTAAATGGTTAACTTTTGAAATATGTCAAGTACAAACATGCTAAATTAATTGTGTCAAGGATGCCAAAACGCTGACACCATAGGCTTCTGCAGTAAGAGGTTCTATTAAATTGGTGTAGTATTCCATTCTATGTGGTGAAAAATGTTTGATAAGTGCACCAGTATCTAAGTTTGATATGCAGAATCAAATCTGAATGACTGTTTTGGTTTTGACAATTTGATGTTTTCATCGGAATATGCCACTTTACGTCTTTGTCAATCTGTTGTGTTCTTGCATTCTATTGAGTTTCACCTTCTTTCTTATAGTATCTGACTCAGCATTAATTGCAAACAAATAATGTGAATTAAATGGTGATTGAGTTAGACAGGTGTTCAGCATTATTAGGATAGGGCAAATACTGGTTCACTCAGTGTCAGGATAATGTGACTGAGTGGGATATTAGGTATTGGTGCTGGCAAATTGGTCTTCCATTGGGGTAGCACTATAAAAGTCACCATGAGTGATGCACTGTCACTAGCCGGTACCCGCCATGATATGACCTTAGATGTTGCCAGGACATAAAACTCCCAGCAACCAATCAACCAACTCATTTTAATAAATAGATCATAGTTACTCTACCAATTGTTAACATGCCGCCGTGGGTGGGATGGACGGACCCCTCACAAGCATGTCAATGTTATTCTCTGACACCTTGGATTTATAGTGCTTCCCCACTAAGATACCATGTCACTGGCACCATGCGCCATGTGGCCTGATATCCCAGTGGGGCAGCACTATATTATACAGTCGCCATGAGTGCGTGCTGTCACAAGTCGGTACCCGTCCTGATATGACCTTAGATGTTGCCAGGACGTAAAACTCCAACAACCCAGATCTTTTCTTTGTGACGTCACAGAAGAGCCTTGACGACGCCGACCTGGTGCCCGAGGAGGAGCATGAGGTGCGGCTTCAGCTCGAGCTGGCCGAGGAGGAGATCAACGTGCTGCGCAGGAAGGTCGACGAGATGGACCTGGAGAATGCCACCATGACCAAGGAGGTGAGCGCTTCCCGCCACTGTCGTCTGCCGCCGCTAAATGTCGTCTGCTTTTCAGTGAAATAAACTCACTGGATTGTTGTGGGTGTTTGTTGTTGTATGTTTTTCTCTGAGAACTTAGTATCTATATGGGGAGAGGGTATGACGGATGGGGGGGGGGGGGGGGGGGGGGGGGGGGGGGGGGGAGTTTCGGGAGAGAGTTTTGCAAAGGGCTTCAGGTAATAAATGTCAAGTGGTGGCTGATTGAGAGAAGGAGAGAAAGGGAGAAAAGGAGAAAGGGATAGGAATTAAAGTAATTCAGCAAACTGAAGTGATAGAATTGATTAAATTAGCTAAGCTAATCAGGTAGTACATTTCAGTTGAATAGTCCGTTGGTTTTGAGTTTCTGTTATTTTTCTGAGATAAATATATTAAATTGGTTGTTATAATCTACGTTACTTTAGTTTGAAGCAATTTTTTTATTATGAATGGTTAGCTTTTGAGATATGTGAAATGCAACTAAACAAAGTTTTATTTTGGCAAACATGCTAAAACTCTTACAGTAACAGGTTCTATTAAATTGACTCAGTATTCCCTTCTATGTAGCGACAAATGTTTAATAAGTGCACCAGTGTCTAAGTTAAGACATGTAGAATCAATTTTAGATGATTGTTTTGGTTTGTGACATTTGATGTTTACATCGGACTATGCAACTTTAAACGAGCGTGATCTAATTGTCACTGGCAAATGAAACAAAGCAAAGCTAAATAAGAAAAAATAATAATTTTAACTTTTAAGAAATTCTTTTTTTGGTTTTTTCTTTGTTTCTCTCTCTTGAAGATTTATACTGCCTATCATGGATAATCCTGGATAGGCTTGTTTTCACTATTAGACAGTTTGTAGATAGAAAGCCCCAGCCTACACTTTTACCGACCTAAGGGATTTTTAACCTCCCACACCACATAGACATGGTATGAGAGCAACTGACCTTTGATGACGCTGTAAGTTATACACAGCGGTGGAAATCCAAAGTGGCAGAGGTGGGGGGGCATGGGGAATCAAGCCACTGACCTTCAGATTAGGAGTCCGACGTAGAAAAAAGTCAGACACTCTAACCACTCCGCCACAGAGAACACCACTGCTCTAAACTTGTCCCTCTGGTGTGCGCATGCGCATGCAGGTGCGACGACTGCAGCTGAAGCTGGCCGGCAAAGACAGCAAGGAGAGCCGCCTAGACGAGCAGCAGGAGGACACGCGCACCTACGACGAGCGCATCACCGCCATGGCCTGCGACATCGACGACCTCAAGTGGCGTCTCATCCAGAAGGACCAGGAGGTTTGTCTGTCTGTCTGTTTGCTTCTTGTTTAACATCCTAGCGTGAGTGAGTGGTTGGTTTGTAACCTTTATGCTTTACGCTTACTGCCTGCAAATGCTGCAGCAATAGGTTCCGATAGCAATGGATCGATTCAAAGGCTACAAAAGATGGAACTTTCGTGGAGGGTTAATGGTGGTGGTGACTTGAGTCTGGGTGCCGTAGTCGAGTAGAGGAGGGAAGTGAAGGATGGGGTACCAGTCAAGAAGAAAGTGCAGCTGTGAAAGAAAGGGCCGCACCCAAGCAAACCCTGTCGCCTCTTCTGGGGGAGAGGAGATAAGGTTTGTAGGATACAGGGGGGGTGGGGGGTGGGGGGGGGAGAAGAAGAAGAGGGTCTCAGGAAAGAGAAGTGAGGAGAGTTGATTCAAAGAGCCATGACTCCCAGCTCTGTGGCAACATCTAAGCTCATATATACTGGGCGCAGTAGCAGAATCAGTAGAGCACGAGCCTCGCGTGCGGGAGATCAGCCGTTTAGTTCATTGTGAGGCACTGCAGTGTGATTCATCCCTATGCTATCAAGTATCACGGTCAGGGTCTTGAGCTGTGACTAGGTTGGCATATATACGAAATGAGCTATTGTCAACATTGGTGCATATTTCAAATTGTGGTTGATTCGGTGGGGAGGGAGAGCCAACACGCCACCTGGTAAATGTGTCGGGTACTGCTCACGTCACCATGCCAAAAGCAAAGACACTCGGTGGAGCAGTTCAGGACTTACAGCTTCCAAAGGTTACCACGTCCACCCACCCTCTATTTTGACTATCTATGGCTCGGCTACGGGGTCCTCTTCGGCGGACTCCATTGTCCCTTCAGAGGCAGCTTTCATAGACCCAGAAGACATCGATTCACTTAACATGTATGCCCACTACAATAAATATAATAATAAAATAATCACTTTCGCTGACCATTATGCTGTGTCCAGCTCTCTCTGTCTGAATCACCATGATTGTACAAACCGGTGTCGCAGTTTCCGCCGTCCGCCAGTTTCCGCGGTATGCATCGCTTCTGCGTATGCATCAAAATCGAACAGCATCATCAGTAACCTTATAAATTTAATATAATGTTTTTGGTAAAGATGTTTTCTATATGTGTACCAAGCGATTTGTTTCTAGGTGGTGTGGTTTTAGAGATATTTCACTTTTCTGTATTTTCTGTATTCAGATTGCTCACGGCTATGGACAATGCCTTGAGTTTGACGGTAGGCGCAGTGCAAAACATTGGTTTTATTCAAAATTAATAGAAATCAAGAACCCTAACCTTATAAATGTAATATAACCTTTTTGGTAAAGATGTTTTCTATATGTGTACCAAGCGATTTGTTTCTAAGTGGTGTGGTTTTAGAGATATTTCACTTTTTCTGTATGAAGATTGCTCACGGCCATTGACAATGTATTTGAGTGTATGCATACCGCGGAAACTGGCGGACGGCAGAAACTCCGAAACCGGACTGTAGTTTATTTGCTAAATGCCACTGTTTTACTGACTTGGTATTATTTTCACACAGAGTGCATCAAAGGACAACATCGAGAGGGATCCAAAAGACCAGGAGGTGAGCTGAAGCAACCAATGCACCAATAAGCATTCAGTTTACTTACTAATAAGGTATACAAGTCAATAGAACATTGCATAGTAAGCGTTCTACTCACACTAATAAGGTATATAAGTAGCTAGGACATTGCAAAGTACTGACGGCCCTGTCACACCTCACCGGATTGGGGGAAACGGACAGAAAACAAACAATGTCTGGTTTGTGTCCATACAAGTTTTGAACATGCACAAAACTAGGAACGGGTACCGCCGGAGTGACGTCTACAGTTCTTGTCCATTTTTTTTTGTTTCGTCCGTTGGCTATCCATTCATGTCCGTTTCATGTCCGTTTCATGTCTGTTCTTAGACCTGACGTCGCAACACTTTGACACATTTTAATACATTTTGATACTTATCACCACCGGACCAGACAATTATGTACGTTGCTCAATCCGGCGAGGTGTGACAGTCGCTTATAGCCGAGTTTCCATTAAGATGCTGTGGGGCATGTGATATGCAATGTGTGGCATATTACAAATTATTATATGCAACGTATGATTGTAGCGTGAAATTGATACTGCTCACAAAGACATAATGTGATATATATATATAATATGGATGAGAGTCTCAACTCTGGCTGGCTCCTAAACCCTGTTTCTTTTATTAAAAGTAAAATTCCGGGCTAAGTGACCAGGCGGTGGTGGTCAAGTTACCGCCTGCATCCCCACACAGACTACACATACCTTATTGCAGTCCTCCTGTCCACCAGGCAGCGCCAACAGCACCAACATATCATTCTAGAATCACACAGATACAATAGTTCCGTTCCCATAATATGCTCAAAATGGGAGACAGACGCTCAACTCATGCAGCCGTGCCGTCTGGTCAAATAATAATAATAATAAGCAAATATGTATTTCCACATGATCAATGTACACACAAGTTGATATTTATATCAGTAATTGTTTCACATGAAAAAGGAGAAAGCAGGACAGTACTTATTAGGTGCTTTCCCGATTTAAAAATAACACAGATACATTACTTATACCATAGAAATAATAAATAAAGTACGTACAAAATGTATGAGAAACACATATTATTTGGAAAAATATGAAATAATCATCATAGAGTTACAGCTGTTTCAATACACATGGCGTTTATCACGTGCCACTCTGATATTAATGGAATCTTTCCTTTAGAAAATTCAATGCATGGCCTAAGCGTGGCATTATTATCCTAAATTATATATATGCATATACATATAAACATATATTATATACATATATCAATATTAATTTATTGTATGTGTTCAATAGCAATGATATGTAGGTGGCCATACGTGTCGGCATGCAGTGATGATCTAATTAAAAGCTTAACCCATCAATTTTGGGAATTTCCAACTCAGAATAATAAAAGCATGAGGGAAAATCTTCCGTCGAAGCTGCAGCACCCAATTAGGCCTGTCTATTTTATTGTTAATATTTACGAGCTGATGTTAGTCAATATAAATCAGACATAGTTGATGAAGCTTGGGCTATTATTATAAGTTTGATATTATAAGCTCTATATTTGTAGGCTTTGTATTGTAAGCTTTGTGTGGTATGCTTCGTACTGTAAGTTTCACATTGTTCACTTCAAATCTTAAAGTTGCATAGTCCGATGGTTTTGAGTTTCTGAAATTTTCTGAGATAAATACATTAGGTTGATCGGTATAATGTACCTTACTTTAGGTTGAAGTAACTTTTATTTTAAGTGGCTAACTTTTGAGATATTTGAAGTGGAACCATGTCAAATTAATTTTGGCAAGCTTGTCAAAACTCTGACCCCATAGGCTTCTGCAGTACCAGGTTCTATTCAATTGCCCCAGTATTCCCTTATGTGTGGTAGCAAATGTTTAATAAGTGCAACAGTATCTAAGTTAGATATGTAGAACCAAATTTAGATAATTGTCTTGGTTTTGAAAATTTGATATTTTCATGGGACTATGCAGCTTTAAGCTTCATATTGAAAGCGTCCTATTAAAAGCTTCATATTGTAAGCATCGTATTGAAAGCTTCATAATGTAAGCTTTGTATTGAAAGCTTCATAATGTAAGCACCATAAGCGTATTGCAAATTTCATTTTGTAAGCTTCAATTTGTAAGCTTCATTTTGTAAGCTTCATTTTGTAAGCTTCAGTTTGTAAGCTTCAGTTTGTAAGCTTCAGTTTGTAAGCTTCATTTAGTAAGCCTAATTTTGTAAGCTTCATTTTGTCGGCTTCATTTTGTAAGCTTCATATTGAGAAGCTTGCAAGTGCTACGAAACATGGCCTTTCCCAATGCAATCAATGGACGTGTGAGAGGAGGGTGTAGGGTGAGCAAGAAAAGGAAAGGCCCGTTCGTCACTTCGAATGACTTACGCGCTGAGTTCCGTCACAAGCCACCAGGTGGCGATTCCGGCGTTTGCCACCAGACGGCGAACTCCACGTTTCTGCCATTTGACACAAGAGGTCGCGGTTGCGGAATAGCGGCGGGGGGGGGGGGGGGCAGGTGTAGGCGTTGGCGTACCCCTAAGCGTACGCGTCGCTTAAATTGACGAGGGACGTGAACTATTTCTGATTGTTTTGTGTGTGTGTGTCTTTGAGCAGAATTGAAGAGAATCGCTTATAAACAAACATGCATGTCCCCTCTCAGACTGACCGAGGCCTGCCCGTCAGCCGGCCGGTGAAGCTGTGTAAAAGCTTATCACTTGACAGCGGGGCCGTCTCTGCCGACATCTGGACTCAGCTCGACTCGGCTGCACTGGAGGCGGGAGATCTCAGGGAGAAGGTAACCAGAGAGATGAGGCTAAAGTTGCATTACCCAATGGAAACATCACAATCTTTTCTCTTCTTTTTCCTTTTTATTTATTTTTTTATTTAAAAAAAAAGAAAGAAGATTATTGTTATTATTATTATTGTTATTATTATTATCATTAGTAGTAGTAGTAGTAGTAGTAGTATTAGTATTATTATTAGTAGTAGTATTAGTATTATTATTATTATTAGTATTATTATTATTATTAACGAAGCTCTCAGGACAACTTGTTTTGTTAAGTTGGTGATCGTCCTTTTGATCACACAAATCATGGCACGCGGTTTTTATTTTTATTTTTATTTGTTATTACGTAGATGTAATAGGCCTAAGCAATTATGTTTCTATGCACTTGAACATTTGTTTCAAGGCAGTGGCTATTCGTACTGGACCGTATCGATAGCCAGAGCGCTTATTAGTACGGCGGTAGTCACGTGACTAGCTTTGATCCAACCATAAGATGAAACAATCCTAACCCTTATCCTGTCCTAACCCTTATCCTAACCCCCGCCCCCCATCCTGATATGACCTTAGATGTTGCTAGGACGTAAAACAACAACAAAACAACAGCAAACAAAGTTATCCTAACCCTAACTCTAACGCGACGGGGATACGGCAGGCTACGACGTGATAAAGGAGTGCCGTACTAATAAGCGCTCTGGATATTCATACGGTGCCGTACGAATAGCCACTTCCTTTTTTTCAAACACCATGAATGAAAGCAATTCCTGGTTGCAGCATTCCCAGTACAATTTGGTCCTAAACCCTAAACCCTAGAAATAGGACTTTATAGCGAATGGTAGACAGGAAGTGTGAACACTTATTTGTCTCTCAATTTTTTTTTTTTTTTGTACATTAGTTGTCCCAAGTAGGGGAAATCCCAGTCACAGACGACTGGTCTTCCCCACTCCACTGCTGGTCGATAGAAAGCCCGAGCCTACACTTTTAACCTCCCACACCACATAGACATGGTATGAGAGCAACCGGCCTTTGATGACGCTGTAAGTTATACACAGTGGTGGAAATCCAAATTGCCAGAGCTGGGGGCATGGGGAATCGAACCGCCGACCCTCAGATTAGGAGTCTGACCTAGAAAAAAGTCAGACACTCTAACCACTCCACAACAGAGAACGCCCCAATGTGCAAGATGAAAAAAAAACAGGGATAGCTCCTATTCGAGGCATAAGCTAACACCAATTCCTGCATAGGGGCCTACATACAGTTCCAGGGTTTAGGCAGAATGGACCTTGAGTTGATTACTTGAAGAGTTCAGGCGCAAAACCATGTAAACGCCAATAAAAAAATGGGAGAGAAACATTGGAATCAAACCTTCAAACAGTTTATATTTGTATATTCCTACTGTCTTTTGTATTGCTCCATAACCATGTGATCCTATGAAAAGTGGAAGTAATGAGCTTTAAAATTATTTTAAGGTAAAGAAAATCCCATTTAAACTAAATATTTGGATTGGCGTTTACATGGTTTTGCCCCTGAACTCTTCACTTGTATATCGTACACCATGTTAGGTGAACACAGCCTGTTTCGTTCATTGGTTGGTGTTCCAGTATCACTCTCCCATACATCGGTTAATAGCAGACAAGCAATGCAGGTGGACTCCATTCCAAATAATATTCGCATAACAAGTTATACGACACAAAATTCCACGTCATACAGGTGCCAGTGTAGCCATTGTTTGGTACTCATGTGCCACTCTGCTACACACCGGAAACGGGTAAACAAAGCGCCTATGATTTGTTTGTTGTTGTTTTACGTACTAGCAACATCTCAGGTCATACCAGGACGGGAAAGCCCCTATGATATCCAGCATTTTTTGGGCCCGGCGGAGGGTCATTTATTGGACATGATCTGACATCAAATATCTTTAATATTTGTCATTCAGAATTAAAGTTATTCAGAATTTCATTAAAGTAGATTCTAACCTAACGTATTTTCCTGCTTTAAGCAAATAACTTTATAAAACATCGGATTATGCTACTTTAATAACACTCTAACATGTTGGACCCAGTTAATTTTCAGCCACGCATTTTAATTAAAGAGGAGATTAAGTTAATGATTAACTGTTGTGTCGACTCCTTTCCAGCCGCCTATTTGAATTCACTAATAAATTATTGTCGTCTGTTTGTTCTTGTTCTCGTCTGTTGTGTTAGTTACTCTGCCGTCCGCTAGGATTATTACTGTCATGTATTCTAGCTCTCCTCTGAGTCGATCTGTTTTGCCTAATACTTGTTTGCTCGTCAAAAGTGTCGTCTGCTCTCTATTTCTCTCCCCCCTTTTTTTAATCTCTTTCTCTGCCTCCTGCAGTATCTCTGTTCCACGGTGTGTCTTAACTCTTTCTATCTCCATTCCTATCCATATCTATCATTTCCTCACTTTCTCCCGGTCATGTATTCTAACTCTTCTCTGAGTCAATCTGTTTTGCTTAATACTTGTTTGATCGTCAAAAGTGTTGTCTCCTCTTTATTTCTCTCCCCCCTTTTTTAATCTCTTTCTCTGCCTCCTGCAGTATCTGTGTTCCACGGTGTGTCTTAAGGCCCTGTCAAACCTTGCCGGACTGGGGAACCGGACACTGTCTGGTACTGTACGGCAATGTTCGGGTACCATCCGGTACCCATCCGGCGGTGTCCGGTGGTGTCCGGCGGTCTCCGGTACAAGTTTTGAACGTGTTCAAAACTTCTGCCGGACACAGCCGGACTGACATGTCCGGTTGGTGTCCGGTATGTCCAGTACCCATCTGGTACCCATCCGTACATGTCCGGTACCCATCCGTTGGTGTCCGGTTTGTCCGTTTTGTCTGGTACATGTCCAGTACCCATCCGTTACGTGTCCGGTTCTCATTCGGTACTCGTCCGGTGCATGTGCGGTACTTGTCTGGTCACCCGGCGCCAATTGACCCAATTCTTCTCCATTTCGATACATTTTGTGTACCGGAGAGCACCGGACTAGAAAATTCTTTGTCCAGTGGTCTCCGGTACTCAGTCCGGTACGGTGTGACAATGACTTTAACTCTTTCTATGTCCATTCCTATCCATATATATCGTTTCCTCGCTTTCTCCCGGTCTGCGCATGTATGGGTGCTAATCAATTATGTTTAGTCAGGGCTTGTCTATCATATGCATTGTGCTTCTTTCATTCTCCTTTTATTCATTCACTGTAATTAAAGTTGCATAGTCCGATGGTTTTGAGTTTCTGCCATTTTTCTAAGATAAATATATCAATTTAATCGGTATAGTCTACCTTACTTTAGTTTGAAGTAATTTAATTTATTTAAATGGCTAACTTTTGAGCTATTTGAAGTGCAAACGTGTCAAATTAGTTTTGGCAAGCACACCAAAACCCTGACACGATAGGCTTGTGCAGTAACAGGTTAGGTTAAATTGACTCAGTATGCTTCTTCTATGTGGCAACACATATTGATCAAGTACATCAGTTAGATATATAGAATCAAATCTATATAATTGCTTTGGTGAAAATTTGATACTTCATCGGACTATGCAGCTTTAAGTTTCATGGAAATTGTAACTGTATATAATGAGGTTTTGAAATCAACTTTATTGAATTGATTATTGAATTGAAATAGGATTGAAATGTGACGATTACGAACGTCTGGGTTATACCACAGTCACACTACTACTTGCGACCACAAAGGAAACGGGGTTGGTCGCAAGTGGGCCTTTAGTTGCATCTACTGCACTAAAAACCTCCTTGCGACCAAAATAGTGGCCCAGAGGTCTGCGACCATTGCTTTGTTTACAAGGAGGTCAGAGGTCAGCAGGAACTGGGATCTTGGGTCCAAATTGGGCGCAAATTAGTCACAAGCGGTCGCAAGTTGTAGTGTGACTTGGGCTTTAACAGCTGTCTGTGTTCAGTACAGGGGGACCAGTGTAGAGCAGTGCACTCTCCTCTCCAGGTAAAATAGAAATACAACATACACAGGTACCAGGGTACAGGCATAGGTAAGTTCATTGCATACCGGAGCCTATATACAGTCTAATCGTTAGGCAGATTATACCGTTTGCTGCAACACCTCCCAAGACAAATGGATAAACATAGCGACCCTGTTGTAAGTGTCGGTATGTGTATGCATGTCATCTCTGGGCTAGGGAGGGGGCATGAGAATGGATGGTTGGGGTGGAAGCAACCAATCAGATCGCTAGCACAGCTCAAGTGATTTCAACGGCTAGATGGCGAAATAGCCGAAAGCATGAATCGCACTTGTTGAAAATGTCGCAGTTGTCACAAAGTTTATGGATGAATGTTGACGCTGTGGTAACAAAGTTGTTGCAATTACACAAATGTGGGGTTATAATTATGATATTTATTATTATGGTAAGTATAATGGTGGCTATAATAGTGATGGTAATTACCGTGATGATAATATTGATAGGTATGATAACTGTGATATTTGTGATAACTATGGTAGTTATGATAATAATTGTGATGGGTGGTTTATTTTTTACTAAATCTATTTATTTAATTTTGTTCGTTTTTTTTTTGCTCGATCCGCATAGATTCAGCAAATGGAGACGGAAGTTAATTATCCTAAAACACGACCAGGTTTATGAAAAAAATGATTGAGCTAAACAAGGTGCGGAAAAAAAGTGTTGTCTAAAAAATATATCAAAATTACTAAAAACTTTTTTTGTTTTCTTCTTTTTTACCCGATATGCACAGATCCGGCAGATGGAGACGGAGCTGGAGGAGCTCCGCTCCCGCAACCGGGCGCTGGAGCTGGGGGTGCCGACCATCCGGACGGACGACGCGCCCCTCCAGAACATCGAGCTGCGTGACCGGATGCAGGAGCTTCAAGTAGAGAACGCCAACCTGCGCGCCACTATCCGCGACCTCGACGACCGCACGGCGGCGCTGTCCAGGGACGTCACCCAGGTGAACAACGACGCTGGGGACTCGGCCGCCGACCTCAAGGCGCAGCTGCGACAGCTCGAGGCGGAAGTGATGCCATTGCAGCGGACCGTGGCCGACCTGCAGGACAGCAACCGGAAGTTGTCCGGCGAGCTGCGGCAGTACGAGCAGACGGACGAGGGGAAGGAGTCCAAGACGAAGGCGGCATCCACATCCGGATCGGCATCCGTATCGTCGGCGTCCGAAGGGCTTGATTTGGAGAGGGCCACAAAGCAGCAGCTCCGGGAAAGGATAAAGGACCTGGAGAGTGACTCGCGTAGGTGTCCTGTGTAGGGGGCGCTAGTGAGTGTGGGGGGTGGGAGAGGTGGGGGGGTTGTCACAAATGATATCTTCTTATACACCGGTGTAAATATTCCAATGAGTTGTTGTTCCGACAGACTACAAAAATCTAGATTTTTTTAGACTTGAGATATAATGGGGGTATGTAAGGCCGTGTATCAATAGACTGTTCCCTTGCGGCATGTTCCATTGTTCCGTGTGCGCTTGTGACCTTGTGATGCGCCACACACACAATGAACCTGTCATGGAACAAGGGAACACGCCACAAGGGAAGAGTGTATGGATACATGTCCCTAATGACTTTGGGTCATCTATGTAGTATTTGAAAGGCCTCAGTGATACTAGGCTTGCGACCATTTTGCGGCCAACGATCTTTTTAACAGAGGAAAGTAAAGTGTTGGTGCTGCAGGGAAGAGAGGTTGGGGATCAGTTGTAGATTGGTCAGCGAGTGGTCGGCGACTGGTTGGGAACTGATTTGTGACTGGTTTGTAGTAGATAAAAGATTCGCCCGGTACTTGTAGTACATGGGTGAATGACAAGGTAGTGTAAATACGGGCGAAAATAGCTTTAGTATGGAACAGGAACTAGAAACTGTGGCTCCAGTATCAAATGGCTACCAATATAGGCACAGGGTTGGTGAAATGGGCGAGAATGCAAAAAGACAAGATGGTGGCACTAGAACGCGGTCGATTTCACTTTTAAAGTCGATTAAACTATATGTTTTATTACATTTTTCAACTCAAAAGTATCGGGTAAATATGAAGATATATATCAAGAATATATTTTGCTTCTTAAATTAAGAATTTATTCGCTCAGTTAATTTCCCCAGCATGTCAAAATTCCTCGCCAGTTTTCCTAATGGGTTGATTTTCACCCCTGTACTGTAAGTACGGGGTGAATCTTTTATCTAGGTTTGTAGCTCCTCGCCGTTTGATTGGAGATCAGTCACAAATCAGTCCCCAATCAGTCAATTTAATAGAACCTGTTACTGCTGAAGTCTATGGTGCCGAGAATGTTACCGTGCACGCCATAAGTAACTTCAAATATCTCCAAAGTTAGCAAATCAAAGTTATTTCAAAGTAATGTTTGTTGTTCTTTTACATCCTAGCAACATCTAATGTCATAGCAGGACGGGTACCGACTTGTGACAGTCCGCACTCATGGCGACTTTATAGTGCTGCCCCACTGGGAGACCGGGCCACCAGCACCATGACCTGATATCCCACTCAGTCACATTATCATGACACTGAGCCAACCAGTCCTTGCCCTATCCTAATCATGCCGAACACCTGGCTAGGAAGCGACAAGTATCAATTTTTAATTCATCGGTTTGACTTGACATGGGTTCGAACCCATGATCCCATGGTCTACCAACATGGGAGACGCACGCTCTAACTCATTCGGCCATCCCGTCTGGTCTATATTTCAAAGTAAAGTTAGGTGCACTATATCGACGAACCTAAGATATTTATTTATGTTGTGTTTTTGGTTTAAAGCTGCATAGTCTGATGAAGCATCAGATTTTCAAAATCAAAATATTCAGCTGGATTTGATTGCACATATCAAACTTAGATACTGATGCACTTATTAAGCATTTCTTGCCACATAGAAAGGCACACTGAGTCAATTTAATAGAATCTGTTTCTGCATAAGCCTATGGTGTCAGAATCTAGGCATGCTTGTCAACATTAATTTTACAAGTTGTGGTGTTCTCTGTGGCGGAGTGGTTAGAGTGTCTGACTTTTTTCTAGGTCAGACTCCTAATCTGAAGGTCGGTGGTTCGATTCCCTGTGCCCTCACCTCTGCCAATTTGGATTTCCACCGCTGTTTATAACTTACAGTGTCATCAAAGGCCAGTTGCTCTCATACCATGTCTATGTGGTGAGGGAGGTTAAAAATCCCTTGGGTCGGTAAAAGTGTAAGCTTGGGCTTTCGATCGACAGACTGTCTAATGGTGAAAACAAGTCTATTCAGACTTATCCATAATAGGCAGTATAAATCTTCAATCTTCCTCTACAAGTTTGCACTTCAAATATCTCAAAAGTTAGCCATCCACAATCAACTTTATTTCAAACTAAAGTAAGGTAGTTTAGGATAAGCTATTTAATATATCTACCTCAGAAGAATGATAGTAACTCAAAACCATCGGAATATGCACCTTTAAGTGTCATGTAGGCCTACATTTTTTACAACAGACAAATCATTGACTACAAGTAAATGTAGCACTTTGAGATTCATCGCGTTTTAACGTAAATATACTGATTCTGGTCAGATACCTCTCACCCAGTCATTTATCTGACCGTGTTCTTGATATGTAAGAGTCAAATCAATAGTGAAGACATCTTAAAGCTGCATAGTCCTATGAAGCATCACATTTTTAAAACCAAAGCAATTATCTAGATTTGATTCTAAATATCTAACTTAGATACTGACGCATTTATTAAGCATTTGTTGCTGCATTTAAGGGAATACTGAGTCAATTTAATAGAACCTGTTACTGCTAAAGCTTATGGTGTCAGATTTTTGTACGTGCTTGCCAAAATTAATTTGACATGATTGCACTTCAAATATCTCAAAAGTTAGTCAGTTAAAATAAAAGTTACTCAAAATGAAAGTCACGTAGGGTATGACAATGAATATAATATATTTATCTCAGAAAAATGACAGATCGCAAAACCATCGGACTATGCAACTTTAAGTTCCTAACACAAAAATACCCGAACTGTATTGTGTAGACTTTAATTTCAGAATGTATTTCACACTTCAATTTACTATATAAACCATGTAAAACAATTGTGTAAATACCTATATACATTTCAGACTTATGGTCGGACGCCCAATGCTATGGCACGGACAAAGGATATATAAATAATGAATAGAAATCATTAACCCCCCCCCCCCAAAAAAAAGAGAAGAAAAAAACTAAGTAAAGATCGGACGTCGTTACCGAATTAGTGAGACCATTGATTTCCTGTCCGGAAGGTCGGGAGTTCGAAGTCTGGCCGTGTCAAACCAATAACTGAAAAAATTGATGCGTTTCGATACCTACCATTGAGCTTCACATTTCTAGTATATATCAACGACTGCATGGTTAGCTCAGTATCAGGATAATATGACTGAGTTGGATATCGGGAACCGGTATTGGTTACCTGATCTCACAATATGGCAGCACTATAAAGTCACCATGAATGCGCACTGTCACAAGTCGGTACCCGTCCTGATATGACCTTAGATGTTGCCAGGGCGTAATACCACAATCAAACGCATAAATTAAAGCTGCAGGTTCTACTTTTTCAGGTATTCTGAGTACGATCGTCAGGAATCGTGAGAGTGAAAACGATAGTTTGGAGAGAGAAGTGGAAGAGTACCGGGCAGATATGGACAAGATGCTTGACAAGTTTAAGGTAGGAAATAACCTAGATTAATCAATGTTCAATACAGTCACCTCGCATTAGTGCGTCTACGTAACAGATTTTCACGATTTATTTATCCCTCCGATCTTTAAAAAAACACACAAAAAACACAAAAACAACACATTCATTGTGTTGGTAGATCGTAGGGTTGTGGGTTCGAACCCTGGTCGAGTCAAACCAATGACTTAAAATTTGATACTTGTCGCTTCCTAGCCTGGCGCTCGGCATTAATAGGATATGGCAAGGACTGGTTGGCTCAGTGTCAGGATAATGTGACTGAGTGGGATATGAGGTCATGATGCTGGCGGTCTGGTCTGGTCTTCCAGTGGGACAACACTATAAAGTCACCATGAGTGCGCACTGTCACAAGTCGGTACCCGTTCTCATATGACCTTAGATGTTGCTAGGACGTAAAACAACAACAAACAAACAATCTGATAATCTTGGTATACGGTTATGGGATACTGGGAGTAAAGTAGTTTCATTAATCCATGACGCAGACAATGGAGTATTATATTTTATAGTATTGGCTTTTATCTCTCGATGCAAAGCAAAATGACAACTTAAGCTAAAAGGTAGAGAATGTGGATCCGCCCGATAACCAGACACTCAGCCCTATATTGAACAGTCCTTGCTGAAGGTTGGGTGGGCGGCAAAATATGAAAAATGGCCCAACTACTCAGAGCAGTGTCATAAGCCCTGTTCACACGGGCAATGTAAATCGATTCGTAGAAAGCGACTTGCCTAGTTCGCCTCACATTTCTCGTGTGAACGGGCGTCTGATGCGGATTAGGGCTGATTCGACTCACGTGATGCGGATCCTGTAAACCACCTAAGCGAGGTAGTCTACGTGAATCGATTCCTGTGATGCGGATAATTTTGCCCGTGTGGACGCACTGAGGCGGATTAAGCACCTCACACGCATGCGCAGTCGACACCTCAGTTTGTTGACTTTCCGGTCGATCAAAAGCGCATATTATATAATTTAATTAATGAAACCGCTATCTATGCACAGATATTTTGTTCATGATTTATTTTTAGGGTTTCACTGCACAGCAGAAGTTTTGACCGTTCCAAACCAATACGATTCAGTAATTACATATCTAGGTCGAACCCACACTCTCTGGTGCCAGCATCGTCGAACCCAAAATGGCGCTGGTTAGTCTGTACTTGCTCATGCGCAGATATCCACTTCCGCCTCACGCAGTGCCCGTGTGAATGGGCGCCTAATTCGCCTCACCTGATTCGATTTGCCTGATTCGTCTCACATTTTGCCCGTGTGAACAGGGCTTTAGTTTGAAGTGCACATTGGTGGGAAACGGGACCAAGAGGGCGGCTACTTATTTCAGAAATAGACACATGGGGTTGTTAATGATTAAAGAGTCTACTAGATGGTGCCACTTGGTGGGGGTCCCCTTTGCTGTGCCCAAATTACAGATGTTGCAAGCGCAACATGGACAATGTGGAGAATAACTTCAATAACTGGCCTACAAATTCACAGCCAGTATAATGCTGCCATCTGGTGGAATCCATCTGTACCATTATGGGGTAAACCATATCAGTGGTGCTATCTAATGGCGGAGTTAACAACACTTGCCGTTACTTGATACAAAATGAATGCCACTCTGGTCGAAGTGACCAAAGTTAGTAAAAACCATCAAAATTAATATGAAATTGAATAATCTTGTCAAAATTCAAAATATAATATGAAATGTGTATGTTAGGCACACAAAAAAACATGCTATTAACTAACCGATACATGGTGACGCATCAGTGGAGTACAAAGATGCGCATTGGCAATGCCGATTAACGGAGGAGTAGTGATCAGAACGACCTTAAAACCTAACCACCGTTTGGTATTATTACACTCTTAATTAGGGCATCATTTTGTTCTTATAAGGAACGAGAGGCCAATCTGCAGATGGAGCTGCAGTCTTGGGAACAGAAGAACATCGTCCTGTCCAACCTGTTGGATCTGGTCACTGAGCGCGCCGAAAGCTTCAAGTAAGTCACCCATCTGCTCGCCTAATTTTGACCACGTATTCCTTATATTATCGAACCCACGACCTCTCGCACAGAAAGCCAGCCAGCGTGCTTACCGATTCGAACGTCCTGTCCAATCCCTAAGAAATAAAGAACTATAGTCTCCATGGGCGCGTGCTGTAAGAAGTTGGTGTCCACAATAATGATTTGGCCTTAGATGTTGCTGGTAAAACCCCAAGAAACAATCCCCGATAGGCGAAGTCCAAAATGAATTTGTGTGCGATGTACAATAGGCCCCACTGTTGTATAGACTACATCACCGTTCCAGCGGCGCGGTGCATTGTGGGATGCGTCAAAACAAAACAAACCCTCAAGAAGCACATGGCACATACTAATACACTGGGTGCAGCTATGAAATGTGCTAGTTTCAGCTCATCTCAGCTCTTGGTTGAAACATAGAACACTAACTAAAAAAATATATATAATAAATTAAGATATTAATCTTTTATCCAGCATTGCATTTACATCAATATAATTAGCACATCTTATGCCATGTGCATTTAGATTTAAACAAATCTGGCCACTCAGACTAGTGTTAGAGCCATAGCCAGAGTCAGTTTTACTTATTTTATTCATTGTTTTTATTTATATCCTATGGTTAATGACATATGTAGAAATAGAAAATGAGTAGGATTAATCAGATATTGCTTATATATTTCTTTGAAACAAGTTTTTGTTGATACATTTGACAATTTAATATTTAGAACAAGAATTACTTATGGCTAATCAATGGTGATGTAAAAATCAGCCAGTAAAGTCACTGAAATTGTAAGTTTCTTAGCTCAAAATGCTTAATTATGGAGAGTTTTGTCTTAACAATATT
This sequence comes from Branchipolynoe longqiensis, assembly GCA_030323885.1. Taxonomy (NCBI): domain Eukaryota; kingdom Metazoa; phylum Annelida; class Polychaeta; order Phyllodocida; family Polynoidae; genus Branchipolynoe; species Branchipolynoe longqiensis. The sequence goes on along the minus strand of CM059198.1, from coordinate 61,461,449 downwards.
CATTATATTATTATATTTCATCCTTCCATCCATGTTTGTGCCAAATTGTTATGTATTTTTAATAATTTTGAATGAAATCGAAGTTTTGCCCTACACGTATCGGCAAACTCAATGGCTGTAGACCTTTGCTTTGCTGCCAACACCATTTTCAGCGCATGCGCACTCGGAGTGGTGATCTCGTCTATTATTCCTGTTTGTTTGTTGCAGTTTTATGTCCTAGTATCATATAAGTGTCATATTAGGAGGGGTACTTCCTGTCGTGTCTGGTACATACAAATAAATATATTTGTGCCTTACAAAGTATATATAAATATTTGGCGGTACAGTGAGGATAGGTGGGAGTGGGGGAAAGTGGGGCAAAAGGGAAAGTTTGTTTTATTTAACGACGCCACATTGATTGTTATCATCGGCTATTGGACATCAAACATATGGTTATTCTGACATATTTCCTTGGAGGAAACCTGCTGCTGCCACATAGGCTACTCTTTCCGATAAGCAGCAAGGGGTCTTTTATATGCACTTTCCCACAGACAGGACAGCACATACCACAGCTTTTGATGAACCAGTTGTGGACCACTGGGGGTTGGTGTTGTGTGGGTTTGGTTGGTGGTTGTTGTGTGGGGTTTTGGGGGTGTGTGTGGGGTTGTGGGGTTGGGTTTGTTTTTGGTTTTGTTGTTGTGTGTTTTTTTTTTTGGTTTTGGTGGTTGGGGGTTTTGTGTTGGTGTGTTGGGGGTGTTTTGTGTTTGGGGGTGGGTGGGTTTTTGTTTTGGTTTTTGTTTGTGTGTTTTTTTTTTGTTTTGGTGGTTGGGGGTTTTGTGTGTGTGTTGGGTTTTTTTGGTTGTGGGTTGGTTGTGTTTGGGGGGTTGTGGGTTGGTGTGTGCACAGATGGGTGGTGCCCCCAACGGATCTTGCGGTTGACTAGGCTGGAAAAGTAGATGATTAGTACAAGGGTCCTGCAGTCAAATACTGAGAGAGGACTTAGGGCTGAGGAGCAGATGGAAGCTTCCGGCCTTATTATACTCGTATAATGACTTATACAGCATATATATAATATATACATATATGAGGTGTGTTATGGTATATATCCCTTACCGTATGTGTTCCAACTGTCCATTGTTCACACTATCCGCAATATCCGCCAATATCCGTAATGACCGAAATATCCACAAACATCCACAATGCATTATTAGTATTGTCCACAATCTCCTCCAATATCCATAATGTCTGCAATATCTGCCAATATCCGTTATGCCTGCTATATCCGCAAATATCCATAATATATGCAATATCCACCAATATCCACCATAACCGTGATTTCCTCAATATCCGCCAATATCCATAATGACTGCAATATCCACAAACATCCACAATATCCGTAATGTCTGCAATATCCGCCAATATCCATACTGTCTGCAAAAATCGCCATTATTAGTAATGTCCACAATATCCTCGAATATCCATAATGTCTGCAATATCCGCAAATATCCATAATACTGGCAATATCCACCAACATCCATAGTGTCCGCCATATCCGCCATATCCGTAATGTTTGTAGCATCTGCCCATAACAGTAATTCCACAATATCCGTAATGTTAGCCAATATCCGTCATCCGCCAATATCCGTAACGTCCGCATTATCCGCCAATATCCGTAATGTCTGCCATATCCGCCAATATCCGTAATTTCCTCAATATCCGCCAATATCCGTGATGTCCGCAATATCCGCCAATATTCATAATATATGCCAATATCCGTAACATCCACAATATCAGCAAACATCCATAATGTCCACAATATCCGGAATGCTCGCCATATCCTCAACATTTCCTACGTGCCACATGTGCCGGCAGAGCGTTGTTGACTGCGTCATCACATGAGAAGATCCAAGGTGCTGGTCACGTGCATGGTCACGTGGCTGGTCACGGTCTGGCACCCACGTAAGGTACCCAGCAGTGACAACTTACCGGTCTTCACTCAAGCTTGACGGGCGATCAACTGCACTCTAACAGCCTGGTCTGAACACAGTCAACCCGGTGTGGCGGTTTCAGCCGTGTCCCGTGCTCAGCTGTGTACCTATACTCAAACTCAAGGCATTGTCAATGGTCGAGAGTAATTTTCATACAGAAAATACAGAACAAGTGAAATATCTCTAAAAGCACACCACCTATTAACAAATCGCTTGGTAAACATATAGAAAACATCTTCACCAAAAAGATTATATTAAATCTATAAGGTTAGGGTTCTTGATTTCTATTAATTTTGATTAAAACTAATGTTTTGCACTGCGCGTACCGTCAAACTCAAGGCATTGTCAATGGTGGTGAGCAATCTTCATACAGAAAATCCAGGAAAAGTGACATATCTCTAAAACCACACCACCGAGAAACAAATCGCTTGGTACACATATAGAAAACATCTTTACCAAACACATTATATTAAATGTATAAGGTTAGTGACTCAGGACCATTGACAATGCCTTGAGTTTGAGAATAGGTACACGGCTGAGTAAGGGACACGGCTGAAACCGCCACACCGGCCTCCGGTGTAGCGTACAGTGTAGAACTGTCCCCGTCTGGTCCCCGCACCCGACAATGATACACCTGAATGAACACGAACACCCCACCACTCCACTACCCCCCCCCCCCTCACCCCCACCCCATAGCCTCCTAACAATAATATAGTGGTTCATTGGTTGCCGGAATTGTACGTCCTGGCAACATCTAAGGTGATATCAGGATGGATATCGACTTGTAACAGTGCGCACTCATGGCGACATTTTAGTATTGGGCCACTGGCAGAACAGGCAACCAGCACCATGATCTGATATCCCACTCAGTCACATTATCCTGACACTGAACCAACCAGTCCTTGCCCTATCCTAATAATGACGAACGCCTGGCTAAGATGAAGAAGCAACAAGTATCAAGTTTTAAGTCATTGGTTTGACTCGACCTGGGTTCGAACCCCTGGTTTCGAATCCCACAATCTACCAAAACGGAAGGTCATGGTTCTGGTGGCCTGGTCTCCCAGTGGGGCGTACTTTCACAACTCGGTACCAGTCCTGATTTGACCTTAGAAGTGACCAGGACGTAAAACCCCAACAACCAATCGACAAGAAATATTTAGATTTCATTTTGTCATATTATTTAACTATTACTTACATACAGAATGCAAAAAGTTCAAAATTAATTATGAAAATTACGTTGCTAGTTCATCTGGTTAATATATTTGTTAATACATTATACTTGACATTAATAGTGTAGTAGTCTGCACTGACCTCTCAGGCAAGTAACCACATAGACAGGTAGGCGTGGGTAGTGTGGTGATATCACGGAGCCTAGGTTGTGTAATGGTTAGCACACTGGCCTGGAATGCAAAGGGATGTGGGTTTGAGTCCCACTCAAGGTGCAGTATTTCCCATTTTCATCACCCCCCACGACACTGGTTGCCATGACCATGATCCGATACATGCTACATGCTGTATGGTTGTTGAACCTGCCCTGTGTATGTATGTGTAAGTGCATTGCCTGTATGTATGTAATTGTAAGCATTAAAAGACTTACAATTCCAGGGGGACAAGTGTAGTGGTCTGCACTGACCTCTCAGGCAAGTAAACACATAGACAGGTAGGCATGGGTCATCATCATCATCATGCTGTCGGTCGTGATGCGACAAAGACTGCTTTCATTACTTGACTGCCACTCTCCATTTAGCTCTCTGCTGTGAGAGTTGTGACCATCAGTCGGTCTTAATGTCTCTCAGCTTCAGGTTTCTCTTGATGGTATCCTTGAACTGGAGACGAGGGCGCCCTCTCTTTCTGTAACCAGAAGACAGTTGAGAATAGAGGATCTGCTTTGGTAGCCTGTCTGATGACATCCTCATGAGGTGTCCAGTCCACCAGAGATTCTTTTTGATCAGAAGATCTTCCATAGAGGGCAGCCCCGTCCGTTGGGTAGTATGGTGATATCAGGGAGCCTAGGTGGTGTAATGGTTAGCACACTGGCCTGAAATGCAAAGAGATGTGGGTTCGAGTCCCGCTCTAGGCGCAATATTTCCCATTTTCATCACCACCATGACAATAGCTTCTTTCCAACTTTCCTTCCCACAGGTCTTCGCCGTCGGAGAAGCAGAGTGAGCGCAGTACAAGTGTGGTGAGTGCAGCCAGCGACATCACCATGGGAAGTGACGAGGTCTTTGGCGATAAAGGCGATGGCAAACAAGACTGGGATGTAAGTGGACATCATCATCATCATCATGCTGTCGGGCGGAATGCGACAAAGACTGCTTTCATTACTTGACTGCCGCTCTCCATTTAGCTTTCTGCTGTGAGAGTGATGTCCATGAGTCGGTCTTAATGTCTCTCAGCTTCAGGTTTACATTTCATGAAAGCTGCCTGCAAAAGTGTTGAAGTGCTGCTGGCTTTTGCGAGTTACCAGCGGCATTCTCTCGGGGAACAAATAGAGGTTTCACACCGGCTAGAACATGTCCAGACAGGCACAAAACTATTTGTCCCTGCAGTGACTGGTCGGGAGATGTTGGGAGTTCGATACATCAACCGCCCTTAATGCTGCCACAGTGACATGGTTTTCTGTTTAGGGTTTGCTCCTTTAGCCTTCGGTTCTGTCAAGAACCTGTACCACAAGGCAGTGGTTTACAATTCTGCAGGGCAGGGGCATCAAACTCCCTGAGGTATTGCAATACCTGCAATACCTGCATACCATTAAGTGGACAACGGGTTGCAAAAGTCATAGGTCCCACACACGTAACTGGCCCTAGGGTTGCGGATTCCCCAGTGAAGCTGAACTTCGGTGCCCTTACAAGTATAATTTTGTTAAAGTTGCATAGTCCGATGGCTTTGAGTTTTTGTCTTTTTTTTTAGATAAATACATAAAATTGATCATTATAAGCTACTTTACTTTAGGTTGATGTAACTTTTAGTTTAAGTGGCTAACTATGGAGATATTTGAAGTGACAACATGCCAAATTAATTTGGCAAGCACGCCAAAACTCTGGTGCCATAGGGTTATGCAGTAACAGGGTCTATTAAATTGACTCCCCATGCCCTTCTATGTGAGAACAAATGCTTAATAACTGTATCAGTATCTAAGATAAATATGTAGAATCAAATCTAGGTAAGTGTTTTGGTTTTGAATATTTGATGCTTCATCGGACAATGCAACTGACGTGGCACCTTCTTGCAAGTGGCACCCTGGGATACAACCCGAGTTTCCGGTACCTTCAGATGGCCCTGGCCTTGTCGCTAATGACTCACTTCCGGGACACCTACCCGCACCTCCAGCACTTCGATTCCTGATGCCCAACCATCAACACCTAATGCATTTCCGGTTCTGATATGACTGTAGATGTTGCCAGGACATAAAACTCCAACGACCAACCTAATGCCTTTTCTTGGCTGCCTACCCAACCCTACACACACCCGACTGTCAAGCGATAGGGTTAAGTGCCTGGGTGTCAGGATTTGAACCCTGAACCTGTCGCAAGACTGATTCGTTAACCTGAACACATTCTGAGTTATTATAGATAAATAGCATTTGCCATACTTGTGTCGGGATGGCCAAATGAGTTAGAGGTTCCGTCTCCCATGCTGGTAGATCATGGGGTCGTGGGTTCGAACCCTGGTCGAGTCAAACCAATGACTTAACTATTGATACTTGTCGCTTCCTAGCCAGGCACTTGGCATTATTAGGACAGGGCAAGAACTGGTGTGCTCAGTGTCAGGATAATGTGACTGACTGGGATACCAGGTCATGGTGCCAGCAGCCTGGTTTCCCAGTGGGACAGCACTATAAAGTCACCATGAGTGCACACTGCGATAAGTCGGTACCCATCCTGATATGACCCTAGGTGGTGTAATATTGCTAGGCCCTAAAATAACAACAAATAACAACAGCCATACTTGTAGTTCCTTCCCATGTTGTGAATTATGGGTTGATGCATAAGGAAACCACTAGGTGGCGGCACATTGTCCATTTTATCAAAGATGGTTTGTTAACTCTACCAACTGCCTGCTGCGCCAAGAATTGCTCATGTTAATGACAAGGCCAACTAAAATATAATGTTGATCGTCCCCGCCCATGCCTGAAAATTCGCCCCACCCTGATTCTTTTTAATTTAAATAATTTTTGTTTAAACAGTTACTGTTATAAATGTGTCAGGCTAGCAGGATTTAAACGTTTGTATCAATTTTCATGTCATTGGTTTGACTGTGCCAGGGTTTGAACCAAGGAGTATGAATCCCATGACCTACCAGAATGGGAGGCAGATGCTCAACTCATTCGGCCATCGTGCCTGGTTATGTATTACGTCTACGTCAAAAATAAAAAATAATTTTAAAAACCGCCCGCTCGACATTGATATTTATTTCAAAAGGACAATCGCCAATTTTTTAAAAATTGCATTTGGTCTAACATGTACAATAGCAATCAACAAGTTATTGACTGATCCTTACTACCATACGCTGTACAGGAGAAGTTCCTGTGTCGGATCCACAGCCTGGAGGACTTGCTGAAGGAGGAGCGCCAGAAGGTGAAGGCGGTAGAGAAGCGCCTGCAGATGAAGGACGGTCAGCAGTCAGCGCTCACTGACGACATGAAGCTCCACGAGAGGGAGAAGGAGATCCTTCAGCAGGAGGTGAGCAGTCACATCATGCCTTTTTAAAATAGTTTGTTTTTTTTTATTCAAAAAAAATAATTTTAATTTTTGGGTTTTTTTTGGTCAAAAAAACTAATATTTATTTATTTACTTTTAGTTTTTAGCTATAAACAAAGTTTTTATTTATTTTTGTTGTTATAGGTGATCAATTTTATTCAGCGGAAAAAGGCTGTGGGTTTGTTTTTTTCAACACCGCAGCACTGGTCTTCCGGCCATATTATGTTGCCTTCATTCATATATATATATATATATATAATATGTATATATATATATATATAGATATATATATATATATATATATATATATATATATATATATATATATAAGATAGTCTAAGTTGGAAAAAGGTTTGCTACAAAGGAAAGGAAAGAATAGTGCCGTTTTACAACAGAATTGTCAGATAATAGAGTTCAGTGATAAATTCGCTTAGCCCAGGCGTGTCAGCTTACTCCCCTATAGCTTAATGCTTATTTACCTATATCTACATCTATCACATATGTATGTTGCATTCTTAGTAACCCACAACTACATTCACGAATCATATATATATAATATATATAATATATATAATATATATAATATATATAATATATATAATATTTATAATATATATAATAAATATATATAATATATATTATATATATAGTATATATAATATATATAATAGATATAGATATATGTGATGTATAATGCATTATGCGAGTATAAATGCAAGGGTAACATGTACATCCTATTGTAAAGTCGACGGCTGGTGGTGTGAGGGGTGTGGACAGGCTAATGAGAAATCAATACAGGTAATGAAGGAAAGTAGATAAAGAGTGAAAGGTAGGAGAGTGAGACTCTCTGATTTATTACTTATATAGCTTTTAGAATCCAAGATGGTGGTGATCACATGATCCAATCTTCCAATCCCTAACAAGCATTCTTCTAACCACCAATGAGTGTTCAATAGCCCTGCCACCAAGGCATGGTTAGGTGTCTCTGGGGCAGCGATCCATAAATAACTCTAGAGGGGAGGGGGTACGTGAGGCACCTGCTCCAAAGACTGTATCTAAGAAGTGACACTCTTCCTCTATACTATTTTACTATGCAATTTCTATACTTAATGAGTAATAGTTTACCAACTCCACATATCCCTCATATGCCTTTGGTTTTATATATTATCATTTACCAGTTTATAGACAAGTTGCAATATATTATAGTAGAGTTCATATATCCTCATCTGTCATAATATCGGACAATTTTACGAGGATAAATGCATGGGTAACATGTACATCCTATATTTCCTTGTGCACATTGGTGTAGCGCACCCCCCCCCCCCTCCCAGCTGTCGGGTAATTGCCGGGCGGGCGCCCCCTCACGTCACACTCTGGAGGAAAAATATATTTCAGTGTGCCAGTCACCACATAAATCTTCTTTTTTTTCACATAAATCTATATCTTTTGACATTAGAGAGCAAATTATCACTGCAATTAGTAATATTAACTTACATATCCTCTTCTCGCTGATCTAAGACCGATTGGGCCTCTAATGCTAGCTTATTATGGGGGAAACAAAATATGTTTTGAACACATATGGATATCGACAGAGCCCGGAAGTCATATAATTGTGGGTGTCCTCTCCAATGTCTATCCAGCCTTCTCTCAAATGCATATACCATTGGTGTTTCAACCACTTGCTCTGGAAGCCTCTCCTAGAAGATCATATACTGCTGTCCTCTGGTGTTGATTTCTACTCTGAGGTTGAACAAATCCATTGTAACATCACTGTCATAGACTCGAGTAATAATCTTATACGTCTCTATCCTATCTCCCCTGAGACGACATTAGGTCATGGTGCTGGCGGCCTGGTGTTCCAATGGGGCAGCACTATAAAGTCACAATGAGTTCGCACTGTCAGAAGTCGGTAGCCGTCCTGATATGACCCTAGATGTTGCTAGGATGCAATGCCCCAACAAGCAATGTCACCCAATGTCCAACTTTACAAGTCGCTGGTGAGCGATAAAGCCTGCAATACACATGCCGAGATCCCCGACTGTCGGTTTTGTACTGGTTGTGTGTAGTGCAGTCCTGCCACTCTAAGTCTAAGTTTGAAGAGTTTCAATTACCAGACTGGCAATCTTTTGCAGAAAAAAAGTATTTAAAAAAGGTATTTACACCTGAAGAAAAGGTATAACAAATAGTTTTTCCTTGAAGAAAGTATAACACTTTCCAAAAAGAATAAAGTGGCAGCACTGGTAGTGTCTGTCCATCTGTGAATTGTCTGACCACAGAATAAATGCGGACACTTACCGATAATTGGTCACCGTAATGATATCAACTCACGGGCTGGGTACATGGCGATTTATCAATAGGTGTCTGGCGGGCATATAATAGCATACTTTGCTAATGTTGCTCAACCAGGGCCGTGTTCAGGGTCCATCTCGGAGGCGCCACGGAGACATCTCCGCAATGCTTTTTTGCCTATTTTCGTTCAGGGTGTGTCTCCCGACATCTTGGAGACGCCTCCCTTTTCAGACTGGAGATGAAAAGCGCCTCAAAAATGGCTGCCGTATTCAGTGGTTTCAGCCAATCACCATCGCAGCTTTTCCATTGCAAATCGCCGTGCCTATGAGGGCAGTCATTTTCGAGACAACAAACTGCTTTTGCCATTCAGACTAGTGTGACGTCACAGCCATCTCCGAGGTGCCTCCGAGACGGATCCTGAATGCGGCCCTGGCGGACACTGTGGGTCGTGGTACAGTGTGTACCAAAATAACGTTACTTTCAGTTTGCCAGTCACCACATAAATCTAGACACTGAAACCCAGTAAGTCGACCACCGTCTAACAAGTATATTTCCAACCAGGACCAAAATGAACAGCAATTTCAGTTCGTTAGCCGGCACAATCATGTCTAGCTACTCAGACTCTCAGCCCGGGCGCCGTGGCCGAATCTGTAGAGCGCAGACCTCGCGGGCGGGAGATCGGGAGTTTGGTGTCCGATCTAGCCAAACCAACGACTTATAAAATTGATACTTGTCGCTTCCTAGCCTGGCGCTCGGCATTAATAGGATAGGGCAAGGACTGGTTGGTTCAATGTCAGCATAATGTCAGGTCATGGTGCCAGTGGCCTGTTTTCCTATTGGGACAACATTATAAACTCACCATGAGTGTGCAGTCACAAGTCGATGCCCGTCCTGATATGACCTTAGATGTTGACAGGAGGTAAAACTCCAACAACCAACCAAAATAAACAACACTTTCAAGTTTCAGTTTATGAGCCTCCACAATCATGTCTAGATACTAAAACTCTGTAAGTCGATGTCAAAATAAACCATATTTTCAGTTTATGACTAACAACATATATATCTAGACATTGACATCCATTAGCCAATCACCCTCTAACATGTTTGTTGTTTGTTGTTGTTTTACGTCCTAGCAACATCTAAGGTCATATCAGGATGGGTACCGACTTGTGACAGTGCGCACTCATGGCAACTTTATAGTGCTGCCCCACTGGGAGACCAGGCTGCCAGCACCATGACCTGATATCCCACTCAGTCACATTATTCTGACACTGAGCCAGCCAGTCCTTACCCTATCCTAATAATGCTGAGCGCCTGGCTAGAAAGCAACAAGTATCAATTTTTAAGTCCTTGGTTTGACTCGACCAGGGTTTTAACCCACGATCCCATGGCCTACCAACACGGGAGACGGATGCTCTAACTCATTTGGCCATCCCGTCTGGTCCCCCTACTAACATGTAGACCTATAGTTTTATCCATCGTGTACCAATATAACCATACCGTGTGAGTCGCAACAGGAATCTAGATACTAAAACCCGATATGTCGACCACATTTATATCCCCAAATTGTGTGATTATTTGTCATAGTTCCTATCCTGAATCTCTTTCATCAGACTTGTTTTTTCTTTGATTTATATATTCCTTGCTACACCCTAACTTCTGCCGACAGAAGCTTTTGGTGAGGTATAAGACACACAGGTGTGATGTGTGTATTTAAGACCCTGTCACACTATAACGTACGGCATCAGCGCGTGCTCAACGTTTGAAAATTTGCCAGTACGTCAGCATTCGTCAAACTTTTCAGCGGCGGGGAATAAAAATGGGCGTATACCCAACGTACACACAACGTACACCCAACGTACCTAATGTATGCAGAACGTATCTCTGACCTATTGCTAGCGTATGAGAGCATTCATGTGTCTCGCAAAACATTTGCAAAACGCTCGCAAAATGCTCACATATGCTCACGGAATGCTGAACAATGTTACATATGTTACTGCATATGTATGGCGTATACGTTAAATACGCTGGAGATATGGCAGGCATACGTTCGAAGTATGTTAGGAGTAGATAATGCATCCGTTGGCAGTATGCGGACTGCACGTTCCCACCGGCTCAACATATGGCTATGGTGCAGCAACGTATACCAATGTATTCCTAACATACTCCCAATGTACACCAACGTATCCCGAACATACACACAGCATACGTTCAATGTACGAGCCACACTTTGACACACAATGGAAATTTTAGCATGCACAACAAATATTTGGAGCCTCGATGCACGGCGACGTAAGAAGATGCATAACGACGTACCCGGAATGAAGCGACATACGCCCAACGTATACGTAATGTATGACAATGTACGCCAATGTGCTGGTCGAAAATCACATACATTGACATACGCTAAGGCTATACATTGTAGTGTGACAGGCCCTTTAGTTTGATATATGTTCGATAAGTGAGTTGGATTTTCCGCCGCTGCGCTATAAATAGATAGGAGCTGCTTCTCTGAGGCGTCTGAACACCAGGTTTTACAAGAGGTATCAGAGAGTTCTAGTTCAACTGAAATGTGACTATTCCATTACTGGTTAGCACAGCATCAAGATAATGTGACTCAATGGGATATCGGATCATGGTGCTGCCGGCCAGGTCTCTCAATGGGCCAGGGCCCATATGCATGGAGCAGTGTTAGTGGCGTGTGGTGTTAACCGTCTAACACAGGGTAGCTACCACCGGTTATCGGCGGCGGCGAGAACTATATCACGCCGTATGCATGGCCGCTTAAACGGTTCGTGTTATCTAAACGTGAAGTTATTTATAGATTTGGGAAATCCCTCGATTCGACAATATGAATAACGCCGCCAATGCGGCGGCGGCGTTAATATCGGTTCGAATTTAGGGTTAAATTGATCAAATTTCACTTATTGCGTATGTAATTCTGTTAAATATGATAGCATTGAATAGATTTGGGCCTAATATATCGCCGCCGATTCGGCGGTGTTAGATTTGTTGATGTGAGACAGTATGGATATCGACGTCGAAGCGGCGGTGGCAATTTGTTTTGTTTAAATTCGTCGATTCGACAGTATGAATATCGCCGCCAATGCAGCGGCGGCGTTAATATTGCTTCAAATTTAGGGTTAATTTAATGAAATTTCACTTATTGCGTATGTAATTCTGTTAAATATGATAGCATTGAATAGATTTGGGCCTAGTATATAGCCGCCGATTCGGCGGCGGCGGCAGCGGCGATGTTAGTTTTGTTGATGTGAGACAGTATGGATATCGACGTCGAAGCAGCGGCGGCGATTTGTTTTGTTTAAATTTGTCGATTCGACAGTATGAATATCGCCGCCAATGCAGTGGCGGCGTTAATAGTTCTTCGAATTTAGGGTCAATTTAATGAAATTTCACTTATTGAGTATGTAATTCTGTTAAATATGATAGCATTGAATAGATTTGGGCTCCATCCTGACGCTAACCTAACACTAACACCGCTGTAAACCTGCTATGGGCTGGGGCTAGAATCTCCAAGGTTAAACCTGCGGTGTTTGTCTAACACTGCTCCATGCATAGCGACTTTTCGGTGCTAAACCAGAAATCCCGCCCTAACCGCGCTAACACTGCTCCATGTATATGGGCCCAGTACTATAGAGCCGCCATGAGTGCACACTGTCACAAGTCGGTACGCGTCCTGATATGCCCTTAGATGTTGCTAGGACATAAAACAACACTGCATCAGGTCAGCCCTCTTTCGACACGGTGTCCACTGATTGCCTCACCAGCAATGCGCATGCGCAGTGTAGTGGAAAATGTCACATAGCACTAACTGGCAGCTGCGCAGAAGTACTCAGGGCACAGATACGCAACACAGACAATGAAGTGTTTTGCTTAGTGGCCATTCCCATAGGTTGGACCCAGGGACTGTATGACCTTGCGCATGGCACATGTGACGTACTGACTGGGAACATAGAGAATCCACAAGTTCATTGTCTGTGTGGCGCATTATAAGGTCACAAGCAAACACGGAAGGAGGGAACACACCACAAGGGAACAGTCTATGGATGCCTTACTGACCCTGACATTTGGTGTTCTGCAGTGTCATCCGATTTTCTAGTCAGATGGGGTGGCCTAGTGGGTAGAGGGCACGCTGAAACCAGCGAGATCAATCCCCAGCCGAGTCAAATCGGGGGCTTTTCAAAATTGATACTTTTCGCGACCCTGCCTGGATGCTCGGCATTGCTAGGATAAGTCAAGGGCTGGTGGGTTTGGTCAGTGTCAGGATAATGTGACTTAGTGGCAGCCAGGTCTCCCAGTGGGGCAGCACTATGAAGTCGCAATGAGTGTGCACTGATATGACCTGAGAGTAAGACGTTGAAACAAATTGTAATATCTTGGGACTCAGCCGTCAGAGCCCCAGATATCACTTACTCTTCCCCAGGTGCGTTCTGACAACTGTCTGTCAGTTCCCACCTGATGCCTCTCTCAACAAACTCATAAGGAAGAAAGGGAAGACAGGTCAAGCAAGATTGACAGTGAAGAAGTTGTGCTTTATTGGCATCAACTCCTGTTCACCTAGTAGCGATCTATCACCCTCACTCCTTACCTACTGCCCACACAGATCCTCATTACTCTTGTGAGAGTGTAGAAGAATCGGTGCCTTTTGAATAGCTGCTGCTAGTTTGTGTATAGAAAGTGGAGCCTCAGACAGAGTGTCTGGGTTCCTGGACAAGAGAAGAGTGCCTCCTGCTAGAGTGCCTAGCCAAGAAGAAGTCAATGCAGAAGTGCCTAGAGTGAGGTCTGTGTGTCAGTTATAAGGAATGCAGGTGACTGGGCCTCCCACAGACAGCCAGTCAGACACCCTCTACAGCCTGGGGGGTGATGCCCTAATAGGGGGCAGCTGTCACTCAACCCCAGCTGAGGATGGTGTCCATAATGTATGCAGGATGGTTGGATGTGCTTGCCCTGTGGTAACAGGTAGTTGCAGACAGTTACAATAAACATACATTAAAAATGTCCTTCCCCTCCACTTGCGCTCTTACTGGTGCTTGGAGGGAACATTTCACTAAACATTAACTGTCTCTTACATATGAACATCACATCATAATCTCGGGCACTATGTGTTATCAGATTTTCCACATAGTCTCTTATGTCACACAGCGAGTGGGGCACCCATTGCTTCTCTGATACATAACCTTGGTCCTCCACTCTGTCGCCCGAGAATAGTAATGCTCTCTGCCAATATATCAATCCAGAACGAAAATCTGTATATTTTTACAAAAAGACTTAAAACACCAATAAACCAACCTGAGACATATACAGTACAACCCCGTTAAACCAAGCTCAGACAAATCAAACAATCGGTTAATCCAAACCTTTTTCGGCGGCCCGGCAAAATACTACCATTTATCATATAAAAAGGTTGGTTAAACCAAAGTCGGTTAATCCAAATTATCGGTTAATCCAAACAAAATTGTCAGGCCCCAGGCCACTTCCGGTACATTAAACCAAACTTCCATGTGGTTATAAGGTCATCTGAGACCCCAGCAACTTTTTTTATATGATAAATGGTAGTATTTTGCCGGGCCGCCAAAAAAAAGTTTGGATTAACCGATCGTTTGGTTTAACCAAGCTTGGTTTAATGGTTTTATACTGTATATACATAAAAAAACAATAATCAAAGTAAACAAATAAACATGGTTACTCAAAGTCAAAGCCAAAGCTCGGTTAAACCAATGATCGGTTAATCCATACAAATTTCTAGGGTCCCTTCAAGTTTGGTTTAACGGGGTTATATTCAACACAAACCGTATGATTTGTGAAGAGATAAACTGCAGGCCGCAACACCGTAACATTTACATAAACCGAAAGACACACCGCAGGCCGCAGCACCGTACGGTGCCCGCAGCATTTGTGACCTAAGCTTTAGAAGGGTAGACATGAGTGACTTGGAGGTTTTACGTCATATCAGCAGCTATGCCCATATTCATGGAGAGAGATGGTATACGATTTTGTGCAAAACAAGGGGGAATATGCTCCTTTAACCATGTTGAGATGGAAATAAATTACCAAGCTGTCAAGAGCGAAAATAATTTGCGAATGCATATACTTCGAGATACCCAAAGTAAGGAGAGACCGGGCGCGGTGGCCTGACTGATAGAGCGCGGGCCTCGCGTGCAGAAGGTTGGGAGTTTGGTTCCCAGTCGAGTCAAACCAATGACTTTAAAATTGATACTTGTCAGTTCCTAGCCTGGCACTCAGCATTAATAGGACAAGGCAATGAATGATTGGTTAGCTCAGTGTTAGGATGGTGCCAGCAGCCTGATCTCCAAGTGGGGCAGCACTATAAAGTCGCCATGAGTGTGCACTGTCACAATTCGGTACCGTCCTGATGTGACCTTAGATGTTGCTAGGAGAGACTGGACAATATAGTTTATTGACAATCAACATATGTCAATCAACATCAATAATTAAATAATCAACTAATCAATCAGATAATCAATCAAACAAGCAACTGGGCTGGACAACTCGCCCTAACAATGAAAAGACAAATTTTCTAACAATAAGGTCGGCCAATCGCCGCTTGGAGGTGCGTGTGGCAGCGGGGGTGGCGAGACTGCACCAGGCGCAGACTGCCTCGGCTACGGGACGCAGCGTTGCCCAACGGATAGTGCATGAACCAACTGCATTTAGACTGTCTTGCGCACTGCAAGAGGGGAGCACCGTGTTCCGCCCCTTACACGAGGATATACAGCATATATCCAGGCTATATACATAGTAGGGAGAGTTACCTTAAATAGAGTTGCATTATATATTTATATAAAACTCTTCTTGTTATGTGTGTGTATACAGACATATATATGTATCTATAGCCCTGTTCACACGGGCAATGTAAATCGATTCGTAGAAAGCGACTTGTATAGTTCGCATCACATTTCTCGTGTGAACGCGCGTCTGAGGCGGATTAGGGCTGATTCGACTCACATGATGCGGATCATGTAAACCACCTAAGCGAGGTAGTCTACGTGAATCGATTCCTGTGATGCGGATAATTTTGCCCGTGTGGACGCAACCGACTTACGTGATGCGGACTAAGCACGTCGATCTATATACTATAATTTGGTCTATGAACCTGCTAGAGGTGCACAGATATTTTTTTTATCATTTATTTTTAGGGTTTCACTGCCCAGCAGAAGTTTTGACCGTTCCAAACCAATACGATTCAGTCATTACATATCTAGGTCGAACCCACACTCTCTGGTGCCAGCATCGTCGAACCCAAAATGGCGCTGGTTAGCCTGGACTTGCTCATGCGCAGCATTCGATTTCCGGCCCAAGTACTGCCCGTGTGAACGGGCCGCTAATTCGCCTCACCTGATTCGATTTGTCTAGTTCGCCCCACATTTTGCCCGTGTGAACATGGCTTATGTGTGTATATAACTATATGTTAACTAGGTATGATTGATATGAAATTAGATGAACCCGTGTAGCAACTGATTCTAGATTGACATCAATCCGCTATAGACAAGTCTTTGTGTAACTTTAATGACCGAACAAATATATTCACTAATTATTACACCACCACACTGTTGAGGTTTTAATACGTCGCAATTCTAAATCTATGACGATTCATTTGAGACCGGTTAATTAACTTGAAACATGTCGTGGGAGTGATGAAAATGGGAAATATTGCGCCTAGAGCGGCACTCGAACCCACAACACTTTGCATTCCGGGCCAGTGTGCTAACCATTACCCCACCTAGGCTCCCTGATATCAATACACTACCCATGCCTACCTGTCTATTTGGTTACTTGCCTGAGAGGTCAGTGAGACCACTACACTCGTCCCCCTGGAATTGTAACTGTTTAGATGCTTACAATTACATACATACATGCAATGTACTTACATATAAATACACAGGGTAGGTTCAACAACCATACAGCATGTAGCTTGTACAGGATCATGGTCATGGCAACCAGTGTCATGGGGGTGATGGAAATGGGAAATATTGTGCCTAGAGTGGGACTCGAACCCACATCTCTTTGCATATCTGGGCCAGTGTGCTAACCATTACACCACCTAGGCTCCCTGATATCAACACACTAACCACACCTATGTGTCTATGTGTTTACTTGCCTGAGAGGTCAGTGCAGACCACTACAAACACAACAGATGGACTTTTATATTGTATATATTATAGTTACTGCTGAAATGAACTGATAGAAAGTCTCTTCTTTTAATTTTCACTCAGAAACCAAATAATTGCAGATTAATTTGATAATATAAATGGGGGAAATAAACACTTAATTTGACCAACACTAGAGGTGTCATTAAATAAAACAAACTTTAACTGCCAACTATTTACTTTGCTACATTTGTTTTCATTTGCAGGTAGATTGTAAAGCTTTATATTCATGGGTTGTTTATTGTCCTAACTCTATTGCCAGATATTGGCCTGTATCAATCATTAGACAAGCTTAGTCAAAACTGACCTGAACTGAAAGTAGATTCAGTCAAACTGGATTAGTACCGCAAGTAGCGGATGATGGAATGCCTCCTACTGGACCTGACACTTGCGTCAATGCAGTCTTGTCTAGTTTTCTTTTATATCAGTCTTACAATGTCCAAGTCTTCTACCTCAATGATGGAAAGACGACAATGATTAAATATTACACCATCCTAATATTAGGTTTATTAGTGAAACCAATTTTTATATTTATTAATTTTGGATTGAAGTTTTAAATTCAAAGAAGACAGGAACTACTTTCTTCTCCTGTTTCTTGTATTGCTTCCTGTCCTAAATTGAAAGTAGTATCGGTCAAACGGTACTAGTATCATTAGCATAGAACGATGTACCACCCCATGTGGCTCTGTTCAGTGTTGGAGGTTTATATGGCCGTGTATCCATAGACTGTTCCCTTGTGGCGTGTTCCCTTGTGACGTTATGTATGCGCCACACAGATAATGAACCTGTGTTTTGCTTAGTGGACGCTCCCTTAGGTTGAACCCAGGGACCGTATGGCCTTGTGCACCGCACATGTGATATACTGACCGGGAACATAGAGAACGAACATGTTCATTGTCTGTGTGGCGGCGTCACAAGGTCACAAGCAAACACGGAAAAAGCGAACATGCCACAAGTGAACAGTCTATATGGATACACGGGCTAATAAAAGTGTAAGCTAGTGCAATGTAGTGCAACATAGTGTAACAGAGTGAGTGCACGACCAGACCTAACCTGCCAGCTCCATGCGCTCTATTTATTAACCCTTGCCTCTCCCGCAGCAAATACAAAAACAGATCTTGGAGCGGGAACGCAGCGTCATCCAGGAGGAGGTAAGTGGGTCACAGCCAGAGGGCGCGGGCGAGGCGCTCGTGGTCTATTTTTAGCGCTCGGTGTGGTGTTTCTTCTTGCTCTTTGTTAGTTCTTCTCTTCTTGTTTTTTTTTTGTGTATTGACTTGGCTTCGGGGGTGCACCCGGTGAGTTGAATGTTGCAGTCTACCTGGTTGAACGGTATGGAGACCCAGTGGGGCGTGTTCTACTAACAAATTAGAACCGGAAGTTGATTTGTCTTCTATTTTTTTATTGTCTTCTTTTCAGTTTTAGTTGGGGTTAGTGAAAGGGTAATGTTTAGTTTACAATGGGTAAAATTCAATGCGAACATTGTTCAAGAAAATGTATGTGTTGCCAAGTACATAGGTTATGAATTCACATGCATATCCCCCTTAATATTTACAAATTATTTGTTGCCAAGTAAAACATTATGAGTTCACATGCATATCCGGCCCCCAAATAAAAAAATGTTTTGCTACAATGTATGCATCCAATTCTGATATTTGGTGAAAATAGTCACTGAACTATTACTATTAAGAGAACGACTTTCTAGAGTACATATCAAATTTTGTGGACCAGGCAGAATGCCCAAATGAGTTGAGCGTCCGTTTCCAATTTTTGTAGATCGTGCTATTCGAATCCGGGTCGAGTCAAACCAATGACTTGAAAATTGATACCTGTCGCTTCCTAGCCAGGTGCTCAGCATTATTAGGATAGGGCAAGGACTGGTTGGCTCAGTGTCAGGATAATGTGACTGAGTAGGATATCAGCATGGTCTCCTAGTGGGGCAGCACTATAAAGAGACCATTAGTGTGCACTGTCACAAGTTGGTACCCGTCTTGATATGACCTTAGTTCTTGCCAGGACGTAAAACTCCCAACAACCAACCAACCAAATCAAATGATGTGTCATGTAAACATACAAATTTTGAATCAGTATTGGTCAATTAATTACCAATTCCTCAGAGTCCAACATCCCTGCAGAAGGATGTCTCGAGAACTGAGTTGCAAATGCGACTATTAATGTAGGGCGTGGTCGGAGGAGTAGGAAGGTGGGGAGGGGGCGGGGGAGGGGGGTGTACCTTGATACGATGTTGTTTGTTGGGGCTACCAGAGGTAGCAAGTCAACTACGATCTTAAATTGTCGCTGGGCTATACACATATATATAGTGATATATATATATATATTTATATTGTTATATATATGCGCAGCTCTGAACAAGGCCATATATATGTTCCCAACTTCTGAGCAAGGCTTTATACACACATATATATGAATATATATATATATATATATATATATATATGCCCTGATCTTGTTTGTCCTCCCTGTTTTGTTCTTTCCTCATTTCTCTCGATTCCTGTAAACATTTTGCTCTCCTATAATAAAGTGTTTCTTCTTTCACCCCCGCCTCCTCTTCTTCTTCCATTGCGTATCGGTCGTAATGCTTGCATTACGGTTGATTCGCGGCGGGAGAAGAGGCCTCCCCCCCCCCCCCCCCCCCCCATCCACCCCTCTGCCGCTAACACCTGACCGTTTCCTCCCCTGCCACCTCCTGACCGCTGCCTGCTCGCTCCGGCCTCGCCCCTAACTCCGCACCACTGGTCCCCCCCCCCCCCCCTCCCGGGGCTTTCTCGCCTCCCCTCTCTCTCCCCCTTATAACCCTGGCCATTGCCGCTTCCAACCATTCCACCTCCAGTTGCGTTCTGCTCCACATCTGTTCTTTCCACCCACCCACCCTTCTCTTCTCTTGTTCCCCTCTCCTTCCTTCTCCCTACCCTTTCTCCTCTAAGGTGGACGGCTCTTCGGGGCTCTCTCTTACTCAACTTCTCACCTCGGACACTCACGATCTCACTTCACCTCGTTTATATACCCTGTTTGTATCCTAATGTGACTCATGCCCTGATCTTGTTTGTCCTGCCTGTTTTGTTCTTCCATCATTTCTCTCGATTCCTGTAAACATGTTGTTCTCCTGTAATAAAGTTTCTATATAGATGAGTCAGCCTCACGAAAATGGGCCAATTGGTGGTTTATTTAAGATGCCGGCGTCGCAATTCTTAAAGTGTAGTGCATTTCTTTGTTTTATATTAAATTATCCTAGAAACAAATAAGGTTGTTGTATATTCTCTACCTTTACATTCAGGATAAATTTAAGGACTTTGCAACACCTCTGTCAATGCTAAACTATAAGTATGCCGATCGACGCCAACATCCAATGCTTGATGCCAACAACTTTAACAGATGTCGGCATCACAATTCTTAAAGTGGGATGCATTTCTTTGTTTTATATTAAATTATCCTAGAAACAAATAAGGTTGTTGTGTTTTCACTACCTTTACATTCAGGATAAACTTAAGGACTTTCCCATACTTCTGTCAATGCTAAACTATAATTATACTGTTCGACGCCGACATCCAATGATCGACGCCGACAACTTCCCCCAATTGGCCTCTTTTTGTGATCCTTATTCATATTTATATGGATAGTGATAAACCCTTTATCGTGTATAATAAGCTTTGTAGTGGTCCTTGCCCCCCGCCCCCTCCCGTTGGGGTGGGGGTGGGGGGTACCAGCATACTCCCCCCCCCCCCCAACCTGCGCGGGGTGGGACTCGTTACGGCGCCACCTGTGAGTGACAAACGTGTGTATATCTATATTTAAGCTCACGTCTTTAGATATCAGGAATAACAGCGGTGGTAGATGGGGAGAAAAAGACGGAAATTGACGTTGGTGGGTGATACTAATCACAATAATGACAACATAACTATTTTCAAGGATAGTATTCTGATTGGGCACATAGGCACAGTGCAAAATATATGCTTGGAGAGTACTGTACGAAACCTGACTTCTGGGAATTTTTGCTGATTTAAACAAATTGCAGAAATCTGTGAAAACGCCGAGATATTTTAACCCTGATCTCTGCATCGTTTATGCATATGCACATACATATACAGGTATATATCTACATCGTTTATGCATATGAATATACATATATGGGTATATATATATATATATATATATATATATAGATCAGGGTTGAAAAATCTCCTCGATTTCCGCCATTGTTTTTAATCGGGGAAAATTCCCAGAAGTCAGGTTTTCATGGTACTCTCCAAGCATAGACTTTGCACTGTGCCTATTAGATAAATGAATCACCCGGTCCTCACAGTACATGGGTGAATACCAGCCCTATATAAAGATGGTTGAAAAAGCGGGGAAATGAAATGAGAGCCTAATTTCACAATCTATTATTCTTTGTATATGTCTTCATATTTCCCCGCTCCCTTTGAGTTGAAAAATATAATAAAATATCTAGTTTAATAATATTTAAAAGTGAAATCAACGGCGTTCTATGGCCGCCATCTTGTGTTTTTGCATTCTCTCCCATTTCACCAACTCTGTGCCTATATATGTAGCCATTTGATCCTGGAACCACAGTTTCTAGTTCCTGTTCCATACTAAAGCAATTTTTCGCCCGTATTTACACTAGGTTGTCATTCACCCGTGTACTACAAGTACTGGGTGAATCTTGTATCTATGTGCCTATATGCCCAATCAGAATACTCTCCTTGAAAAGAGTTACATCTCTATAAATATGCAAGGTGACCGTTGAAATTAATTTGAGCTGTATATGCCTGGGGTATTTCCATTGAGCATTGGAACAGATTTGTTTTTTTTTTAATTGCGGTGTGGGAGTTGATTAATGAGTTGTTTTGCCATGACGCACTGATTGGTGAGAATGTGTGAATTGTGGAATTGACCAGTGGTTCGTGGACTGCTGTTACTTGGCTTTGTTTTTTCATGTTAGCTGTGTTATTTGGCTTCTTTCGCTTGTCCATGTCCTGCATGCTGTACTCCATATGAATGTTGTGCACATTCTTTCTCTTAGTGATACATAAGGCCATGTATCCATAGACTGTGCCCTTGTGGCATGTTCCCTTGTTCCCTGTTCCCTTGTAACGTGCCACACATACAATGAACCTGTGTTTTGCTTAGTGGCCATTCCTATAGGTTGGCCCCCAGGGACAGTATGGCCTTGTGCATGGTAGATATGATGTACTGATTGGGAACATAGAGAATGAACATGTCCATTGTCTGTGTGACATGTCACAAGGACACAAGCGAACACAAACAAGGGAACATGACACAAGGGAACAGTCTATGGGTGGACCACTGTGGACAGCCAAACACATTGGTTCAGCCCCAGTCACACTACAGCGTGCAACCACTTTGGAACCACTTTGGACCAAAGAATCCACAGTTACCGCTGATCTCCTTGCGACCAAAGCAAGGATCGCCGACCTAAGGGCGATCAATTTGGTCGCCAGGTTCTTCGTGTAGTGGCTGCGACCTCTTTGTGGCCAAAATGGTCGCAAGGAGGTCGGAGACCACTTGCGACCTCATTATGACCAAACCTTTTTGTTTCTTTGGTCGCAAGCAGTAGTGTGACTGGGATATTATGAACAGAAAATACTATCTATATATTAGGGATACTGGAATTACTTAGTTGTGACCAGACGGGGTGGCCGAGTGGGTTGGAGCGTCCGTCTCCCGTGCTGGTAGATCGTGGGGTCGTGGGTTCGAGTCCCGGTCGAGTCAAACCAATGACTTTAAAATTGATACTTGTTGCTTCCTAGCCAGGCGCTCGGCATTATTAGGATAGGGCAAGGACTGGTGTGCTCAGTGTCAGGATAATGTGACTGAGTGGGATATCAGGTCATGGTGCCGGCGGCCTGGTTTCCCAGTGGGACAGCACTATAAAGTCGCCATGAGTGTGCACTGTCACAAGTCGGTACCCGTCCTGATATCACCTTAGATGTTGCTAGGACGTAAAACAACAACAAACAAACAAACTTAGTTGTCAATAAACTTCTGCTTGAGTGGAGCTCAACCGAACTCAATCCTAAAGTTGATCTGTGAGTGGTGTAATTTTCCAGCATTTTGTCACTCTATTTGGTCTGTCTTTGCTTAATTCAGTAGTATCAGGACGGGGGTGGACTCAAATAGATTACTATTAAATTCTGAAATGATCAAATGTCTATCAAATGCGAGTAAAATTATTCATCTCAAATTCCAAATATATCTTCCCATTTGCATATGTTATGTGTATTTATAAATGTTTACCTTTATGCAAATAATATATAAGCGGTGAAGGCAAATCTATTGGGTGCTGATTCTGGAAGGTTCTATGGTACGACTAGAGCGGCTTGGAGCTCTGTTGCTTGTTGGGGCAGGTAAGCAAGGCAGCTGGTCAGCAAGTGCTTCCTGTCCTAACACTGGTTGGTCACTTCTACCTGATTTTTTCTTTAATAAAGTTTGGGGTCTCAGAGGCCAGCCAGAGTCTATTTACTCATTCCATTTACATATATCACTCTTTTCCTTATTGCTATTATTATTATTATTACTATCACCACTTAGCGCAGATAATAGCGATATACTTTCGCTAATTTCTTGGAACCAATTTCAAAACTGTGCCGATATGATAGAGCAGAATTGTGGTGGAAGTTTATGATTGGGTAGTATAGGTGGAATAAGTACCACACAGTGACCTACTTCCGAGCGGACCTAGTCCCACCTGGAAGTTCCTGCGCTTCAATGCCTTACCCATAATTACCCCAGCTCAGCTTGGGTGATGTCATAATTGGCTGAAAACTGCAGTAACCCACGGCTGGATTCCACCTAGACCCACGTGTTCCGATATTGTGCCTGACTGCAACCACACAGGACCAAGTGTACACTGCGCATGGCTAAGGCTGTCTAGCCATAGACTGTTCCCTTGTGGCATGTTCCCTTGTTCCGTGTTCGCTTGTGACCTTGTGACGTGCCACACAGACAATGAACCTGTTCATTCTCTATGTTCCCAGTCAGTACGTCACATGTGCTGTGCACAAGGCCATACGGTCCCTGGGTCCAACCTATGGGAACGGCCACTAAACAAAACACAGATTCATTGTCTGTGTGACGCATCACAAGGTCACAAGCAAACACAGAACAAGGGACCGCACCACCTGAAATAGTCTACGGATACACGGCCTAAGAATCCATATTGCTAAGAGCTGAACAGCTTTGCAACTCCTCGTCCACGTGCAACACATCACCCATATCAATGCTTGGAAGGATACACACACCCAATGACACAATAATGTTTCCATTGCTATATTAACTATAGTATTTGAATGTTTTACCCGCTATTATATTCTTGTCTTGGATCAAGTTGCATATTTAGTTTATTTAAAAAATAGTGTTCCATGCCATATATTTGTTTGCTTAATCAGTATTCTGCAGTCAATTTCCCTTGTGCCATTTTCTAGTTGTGTGTGGAGAGAACATGTTTTCCATGTGACTCATAAACAATAACTTAAGATTTATGCCCAATTTTCCACAATATATACAATGAGTAATTTGCTTCGATTTGCGTAATTAATTGCGGTGTTATCTCGTTCTAATCTAGATTATGATAAACATTCCCCAGATTATCCACCTTTCATAAATGCAGGATGACATATTGGCCAGTCGTGGCCATCACGTTTTTCTGCTCAAGGGGGACCCTGCTCCTGAATGTATTGGATGTCAGTCCCAACTCACATTAAAACAGACTTGATTAAACTATGTGGATTTCATGGCCCTGCACCAACAATTTTACACTGCAAACAACATACATGACCTTTTACTAAAGTAAAACAAGAAAACATGTTAGCCTTTTTGAGGGCAGCTGGTTTGTACCACCTCATATAGGTTTTTAAACAAATTTCATCAGTGAATAATACTATCATTTAGAATTTTATTTAGCTTGACCAGAAACTATTATGATTGTGAGTTTACAAAATTCATGAGTGTCCATTGACACAAAATTGATTGTATGCTTTTACATGTAAAAGCGATGGTTTGAACAAAAACAAACATTTCTCGCTGTGAATATGGCCTATGCTGCCGACACGGTGTAAAGCAACCACCTCTCAATCAATCAATATTCATGTATATATATCTATGTATATACATCTGTATATATATGCAAAACATTATATATAATATTTATATATACAGATATATGTTATATAGACATATATGTAATATAGATGTACATATATATATATATATATGTATATATATATATATATATATATGATATGCATATATATGTATATATATACATACATATATGCCGATTAGCCCAATACTGGGTCGAACTCCCTCCTTCATGGCTTCTATGGAAACACTGTTCATGCTAAACCAAGCTACAAATACACTGCAAATACTCTAGCAAATAGCACACATCACATTTCATCAGTTTTACCAGATATTTCTTTTCATATTTTTTTGTACGACCAGTTCTTCGTTGTTGATTTTTTTTTTTTTTAAACATAAAATAGTTATAACTTTTGTTGTCATATTTGGTGAGACAGATTGCAAACTATCCCTATCAACGAATATTGACTTCATTCCACAGGGATGAAAGTGGTCTCCGGCGAAAAAAGTAGAAATGTGGATTTTCTCCCATAGGTTTAGCATTGTCAGGGAATCGTGGAAAATTCCCGGAAGTCAGATTTCATATATATTGGTACACACTGATAGTGCTGCACCGTTTGAAGGATGTCTTAGTGATATAGGATCTACGCTAATAGTGCTGCATTGTTTGAAGCACGTATTAGTGGTATACGCTGATGGTGATCCGCCATTTGAAGCATGTATTACTATTAGTGGTATACGCTGATAGTGCTGCGGCGTTTGAAGCACGTATTAGTGGTATACGCTGATGGTGATCCGCCATTTGAAGCATGTATTACTATGTATTAGTGGTATACGCTGATAGTGCTGCGGCGTTTGAAGCACGTATTAGTGGTATAGGCTGATAGTGCTCCGCTGTTTGAAGCACATATTACTATTACTATGTATTAGTGGTATACGCTGATAGTGCTGCGGCGTTTGAAGCACGTATTAGTGCTATACGCTGATAGTGCTGCTGCGTTTGAAGCATTTATTAGTAGTATAGGCTGATGGTGCTGCAGCGTAAAGCAACGTATTAGTGTACACTTCTAGTGCTGTAGTGTTTGAACAACGTATTAGTAAACACTTATAGCTACAGGAAAAATCCCGGAAATCCGCGAAATCGCGGAGATCTTTCACCCCTGTCTACATATGGGTTTTCGTCCACAGCCTGCCAGACCAGACGGGATGGCCGAATGAGTTGAGCATCCGTCTCCCGTCTTGGTAGTACGTGGGATTCGAGCCCAGGGGTTCTTGGCATTATTAGGATAGCGCAAGAATTGGTTGCTTCACTGTCAGAGTAATGTGACTGAGTAGGATATCAGGTCATGGTGCTGATGGCCTGGACTCCCAGTGGGACAACACTATAAAGTCGCCATGAGTGTGCAATGTCACAAGTCGGTACCCATCATGATATGACCTCAGATGTTGACAGGACGAAAAACCCGAACAACCAATTAACCATCCATAGCCTGTCTATTTCCAACGCTCTACATTTAGGAACATCCTGATATGACCTTAGATGCTGCCAGGAAGTCAAACCCCAACAACCACCCAACCAACCATCCACATCCTGCCTATTTCCAATGCTCTACATTTAGGATCGTCCTGATATGACCTTATATGTTGTCAGGACGTAAAACCCCAACAACCAACGAACCATCCACAACCTGCCTATTTCCAATGCTCTAGATTTAGGAAAACCGTGATGTGACCTGAGATGTTGCCGGGACGTAAAACCCCAACAACCATCCACAACCTGCCTATTTCCAATGCTCTATATTTAGGAACGTCCTGATATGACCTTAGATGTTGCCAGGACATAAAACCACAACAACCAACCAATCAACAACCAGCCACAGCCTGCATATATACAATGCTCTAGATTTAGGACATTCTTGGCCTAGTACAGTCACCGCGCGTTATGTCGGCATAATCAGTCGGCGAACTGCTTTCTAATTCCGTTCGACGGCTGCGGAATGACGGCCACTTCCGGTGACAGTTCTGACGGGCTCAGAATGGCGGGCGGGGCGGGGCGGGGCCTTTAGGACGTCATCACCCTGACGCACGGAGCCACGTACCATCAATAACCATACCTCCTACTAGCAGCTCTGAATCGCGTGGCACACTTGCTTTTTGTTTCTTTTTCTTCTTTTTCTTCTTTTTCTTTTGTCAGAAGTCCAGACATGCATTCCGATCAATCAATTGCGTTTGTCGGAGGTGCACTGAGAGAGGTTTGGCGCTATCTAGGCCAAATAAAAAGAAAACTGGTGATCATCCTTTCGTAATCAAAGTCAGGGTCGGGTGGGTGGTTTTTATTTATATTTTTGATTTTGAAGTAGATGTAATATGTAACCAGACGCGATGACCGAATGAGTTCGGCGCTCGACTCCAGTTCTGGTAGTTGAGCATCCGTCTCCTGATCTGGGAGATCGGGGGATCCAAACCGATGGGTCCGTGGGTTCGAAAGCTGGTCGAGTCAAACCAATGACTTAAAAATGTATACTTGTCGCTTCCTAACCTGATGCTCGGCATTAATTGGATAGGGCAAGGACTGGTTGGCTCAGTGGCAGGATAATGTAACTGAGTGGGATATCAGGTTATGGTGCTGGGGGTCTCCCAGTGGAGCAGCACTATAAAGTTGCTATGAGTGTCCATTGCCACAAGTCGGTACCCGTCCTGATATGACCTTAGATGCTGCTAGGATGTAAAACAACAAACACAAAATTGATACAAAAATTGAATTGCTGCTAGCCCGACACCTTTTAAGCAGTTAAAAGAAATATATAAAATATAAAAAATTCAGGGGCGGCCAATTTTTCAGGGGCGGGGACGATCAGCAATTTCTTTTATATTTATTTGTTGTAATTTTACATCCTACATCAGTCAGGATGGGGGACTCACTTCTAACAGTGCACACTCATGGCGACTTTATGGTACATGCCCACTGGGAGACTGGGCCACCAGCAACCTTGACCCGATATCCCACTCAGTCATACTATCCTGTTATGGCCCAAAACCAGTCCTTGCTTATATCCTACTAATGCCGAACATCAGGCGATGTAGCAACATTAACAATGTTGTCAGTCATTGGTTTACTTCGGCTAGAGTTTTAAACTACAACTTCACAGATGCGAAGCCAGCGCTCTTCAGCGCAATTCAGCCATCAAGTCTGGTCTTGAACTTCAAGAGTGCCTTAAGGAATATTTTTTTACCGCTGTGTTGCCACAATCCACAAAGCCTGCTCTCTGGTCATGAAACAGCAGGTTCCATTGCTTTCACCGCTTACCCAATGGACCTCTTATTGCCCGGAAATGGGATGGACTTCCATCCCAACTTAGACATGCCCTACAGGATCTAAGACAGGGTTCCTGCACCTATCAGCCAATCACACTTAAGACCTTTTTAAGACCAATTTTCATATAATTGAAGACCTATTTTCTCAGGAATGTAAGATCTATATTTACTTAAATATTAACAGAAATGAGTAAAAGTGGTGCAATCTATGGATCTCTACGTGGACGATCACTTTACTGGCCAGTCTAGTCTGTGATATAATGGGTCTGCTACAGGCTTGCACAATCAATCTTTTATATGAAAATGTATAGTTGAAAAGCTACATACATCTGGCAGTGTTTAAATCAGCAACTAATTAATGCCGATTACAAGACATTTATTTCTGCATTATAGTGCCCCAATCCAATTTAAGACCTTTTTAAGACCTTTCACAGAGAAGTTACCATACTTCAGGCTTTTCAAGGCCTTGACAAATGACTAATCAATTTAATGGTGCTGTCACATTACAACGTTTCTCGCCAACACGCATCGACATGTGTAATTTTTGGGCGAAATGTCGGCAGACGTCTGGAAGCATTACGTGTGCGATGGGCACGCGTTGGTAGATGTCTATGGACGGTGATGGTCGGCAACGCGTGTCAGGGTATCGGCAAAGTTTTGTGCTTGCACAAAACTTTCGACGTGCGACAATGCGCGACAACGCACGAGTGCCAATATTATGGCGACGTCAGAAGCACGTCGACATCGCTGGAATAACGTTATGCGAATGCTAGGCAGACGCCATGCGCGTGTGAGGGTCAGTCCCACACATTGAGCCAAACTGTTGCTTTTTTGTCTGTTGTTGTTTTACGTCCTAGCAACATCTAAGGTCATATCAAGACGCTGCGCCAACCTTTTTTTTTTTTTTCTCACAACAACGTCGGCTGCACGCTACCAATACGTTGCGCTCACGCCGAAAAGTTTGATGTCTCTCGACAATTAAAAGTGATTTTGCGCGTTGGTGGCACGCCGGCGAGAAACGTCATAGTGTGACAGGGCTATAAGGCTTTTTAAGGATCCGTGGGAACCCTGTAAGACTTTAAGGCTGCATAGTCCGATCAAATATCAAATTTTCAAAACCAAACCAATTATCTAGATTTGATTTTACATATATCTAACTTAGATACTGATGCACTTATTAAGCATTTGTTTCTGCATAGAAGGCAATACTGAGTCGATCTGACAGAAGCTGTTACTGCAGAAGTCTATGGTGTCAGAGCTTCGGCAAGCTCACTTTTAAACCATAATCACATGGTTCCTGCTGATGAATCTCAATAGCGTCCTTTGTTTCTGGTGTGAGTTACCTTTTTTTTTATTCAGCTGTTTTTATTCCTCCCAATAACATGTTGGCAGTGCTGATGCATTGGTCTTCCAGCCTTAGTGACAATTGTACATAATGCTAAGGCATTACGGGTAATTAAACATGCAAATAAAGCCAAGCACCAGTAACTAAGGCTGCTCCGATATGTCGCCGACTAGCGGCTCCTTGCTGAACTAGCCTGGAATATACCATTAACGCCGACTAGCAGGTTTTTCGGCATTTCCGCCATATATCGGCCAGTAAGCAAGGCGACTGCGGGTCCACCGCTGTCATATTTCTGAACTAAATTATGCCGCCGTTCGGCTATAAAAGCAACTGCTATCTGTAGATATTTGACTTTCGACACGGGAGCCACGCAGAAAACAACTGCCTTAAATTGCCATCCCACCCACCCCAAAATAAGATAGGGATATAGGGTTATACGCATGCCTAAGCCTCATCGACATCACATAACTAGCTAAGAGACTGTACTGATGAAAGAACTAAAATTGTTATAAAGAGGCATAACTATATTTGCTGTGTTTGTGTGTATAATTATCACTACACACAAAACAAAGCTACAAGATAGATAGACAATTACAAGACAATAAGCAAATCATCGATATTATGAGGCAGTAAAAATACCTGTATTAGGAAATATATTCTACATTAAATAAAATCCCACTTCCTTTATGTAGGCCCTACGTGTACCAGCATGCAGTGCACTCCACCCCGACTGGGAAACCCATCAGTCTGGCTTCAAACAAGTCAAACATTGTCTAACTTTATCACTTATGTTGCTTCCAGCTGATCCTGTGCCAACGACAGTTGTCCGAAACGACGGAACAGAGCCAGGCTTTGAGGGGGAAGCTCGACGCAATGCACAAAGTCCAGGCCACCCTGCGCACTGACTTCCAGCGGGCGTCCAAGGCGGTAGGTGAACAGCGATGTCCTCAAAGTCATTTCGTCCTGTATAGAAGAGTACTCTGCTAGCATCCAATGCCATCAAAGCAATACTCCATTATGTTCTGCAAAGTATGTGTTTCGCATTGCATTGTTATACGATTTGTGAGAGATGCCACATACATCAGTTTGTTTTAATCGGGTTTTCATGTTTCTGCAGCTCGAGACAGAAAAGTGCACGTTAGAGGAGTACAAACAGAAGCTGGAGGACAAGGAGGCTGAAGTGAAAAAAGCAGGTTAGTTACAAGGAGAGGTCATATATATATAGTATAGTTATACGAATCTTACCTGGGTACAGATGATGAATAACTGTTGTTTTCCCGAGGTACGAGCCTCGGATATGGGCGACCAACCGAAACCAAACGAGGGGTAGGGACCAGTGTAGTGGTAACCTCCCACACTCTCTGTCCAATAAACTTCTCTCACCTGTGTCTTTGTTGGCCAACAAGTTGGAGAAAATACTACGGAACTCAAAGGTATGCCTTATCACATTTGTGGAATCTCAAGGAAACCCAGGAATAAATCCTAACGATGTAAGTGGCCCCTGCCAAACATCGCTCTGTGCGGCCATGGGCGGCAAAAACAAAAAACAATGGCAGCATTGTTCTAACGATGTTACGACACATCGTAAATCAACTCTACTAAGTTAATCTTCGATCAAAAAGTTAAGAAACTCGACATATGTGAATGCTAACATGAAATATTCCAATGTATGCCATGAAAAACGATACTAACCTGGTTGGTTTAGTAGTTAATGTAGGATTCCTGCACCTATCAGCCAATCACTTTTAAGACCTTTTAAATACCGATTTGTATACAATTTGAAACCTATTTTCGCAGAAAATGTAATATACATATTTAATTAAATATTAACAGAAATGAGTGAGGTGATGCAATCTATGGATCTCAATGTGGACGGTCACTTCGCTGACCAGTCTAGTCTGTGATATAACGGGTCTGCTACAGGCATGCACAATTAATATATTATTTGAAAATTTGTAGGTGAGAAAGAAGCCACATGCATCTAATATTACACTGGTCAAATCCAATTTAGGACCTTTTTAAGATCTTTCACAGAAAAGTTACCATATTTAACACTTTTCACGGCCTTGAAAATTGACTCATCAATTTAAGACTTTTTAAGGACCTGCGGGAACCCTGATTATCAACTTGATATTGGAACTCTCCAGTTGCAGCCGCGAAGGAGGCGGAGAAGGACAAGAAGCCCACTGGGAGTAGTAGCAGGGATGCGAAGTTTGTCGGCGTCGGGGGCCTAAAGGACAAGGAGCCAGCCTCCTGGCGCTGGGAGAAGCAGCAGTTCGAGAGCACCATCAAGGAGCTGCGGAAGAAGTCAGATGACCTCCATAGGCAGTTGTCAAGGCAACAGGTCAGGGTGAAGATGGCCGGGGACGACGTGAAACCACGGGTAGGTCAGGCAGGAGAAACCCGCAGTAGATTTCCTGAAGATTTATACTGCATATCATGGATAAGTCTGAATGGTCTTGTTTTCACCATTAGACAGTTGGTCGATTGAAAGCCCGAGCCCACACGTTTACCGAACGACTACCCTCCCACACCACATCGACATGGTATGAGAGCAACTGGCCTTTGATGACGCTGTAAGTCATAGGCCTACAGAGCAGTGGAAATCCAAATTGGCAGAGGTGATGGCATGGGTTTAAGTTGTGTAGTGCCTTTCAAATCCATTTTTCAAACTATTGAATCTAGCGAAAACCCTTAAGTTTGTCCTGACTACATCTAAGGTCATATCAGTGGGAGACCAGGCTGCCAGGACCAGGACCTGATATCCCACTCGGTCACATTATCCTGACACTAATGAGTCCTTGCCCTATCCTATTAATCCCGAGCGCTTGGCTGGGAAGCGACAAGTATAAATTGTGACGTCATTGATTTGACTCAAACAGGGTTCGAACCCGTAGTTAATTCAGGCAGGAGAAACTGGCAATGGTCTAAGTTGCATAGTCCGATATTAGGTTGATGGTAATAATCTATTTTACTTTAGTTTGAAGTAACTTTTATCTTAAATGGCTAACTTTTGAGATATTTGAAGTCCAAACATGTTATGCCATACATATGTACGAAATTCATTTAGCATATTTGCACTTCAAATATCTCAAAAGCTAGCCATTTAAAATAAAAGTTACTTCAAACTAAGGCAATGGTAGATTACAACGATCAACCTCATATATTTAGCTAAGAAAATAACAGAAACTCAAAACGATCGGACTGTGCAACTTTAAGTTGTCTCTTCCATCGGTGTCCCATAAAAGGCTTGCTCCGACCAATGCCATACTGTTCCCTATGGGTAACCCGGGGGTCCTCATCACAAACTCCATAAACCTAGCTACTGTTACTTTTGAAAGCAGAATTTTCTATTCCATTCAAACATGTTATTATTACCTCTTCTACAGTCCGTACTCTTTGTGTAATATCAGTCCATATTGGGTCACTCGTAATCATTTTTGATTTATTTATGAATGCTTCACTCACCAAAATTGTGCTAAATATTGTTGCATATATCTCATCATCATCATCATGCTGTCGGTCTCGATGCGACAAAGACTGCTTTCATTACTTGACTACCGCTCTCCTTTCATGAAAGCTGCCTGCAAAAGTGTTGAACTGCTGCTGGCTTTTGCAAGTTACCAGCAGCACTCTCTCGGGGAGCAAATAGAGGTTTCACACCGGCAAGAACATCCAGACAGGCGCAAAACTATTTGTCCCTGCAGTGGCTGGTTGGGAGATGTTGGGAGTTCCGAACATCAACCGCCGTTGATGCTGCCACAGTGACATGGTTTTCTGTTCAGGGTTTGCTCCCTTAGCCTTCGGTTCTGTCAAGAACCTGTACCACAAGGCAGTGGTTTACAACTCTGCAGGGCAGGGGCGTCAAACTCCCTGAGGTATTGCAATACCTGCATATATCTAAGATGGCAGAATTAAACTTACTTTGATATCAGATGTACCTTAAGATTCTAGAGAAAGGATTTTGTTTAGTGCCGACTGTTTCCCCTTTTTTGCTGAATGTTCTGCAATAGGACTCAAGGTGAGATGTAGAGTAGTCTGGTTCCCTCCAGAAATGGGATTCCTGTTAGCGTGGTCCCATGGCCTTATCGATAACACACAAAGTGTACAGACTGATAGGACACAAGCGCCACATGGCGTTATCTCGGTCACCAGGCAAACCTTATTCTGTGCTTCCTAAATTATTGAGGCTCACTCTGGCTGAAGCACCTCTTTGTCCTATTCTGCCACTCATTTTATATTCAAGTGCTCTGTTTTGTTTGTATGGAAGCACTCATTTTTGTGATCTCTCTATACCGCTCTTTCTTCTGCTCACATCTCTCGCATGACTCTACCTTTTGATAAACATTTTTGTATTTATGTACTTTTTGTTGTGTGTCAGCTTGGGCGACAGGATTCCGTTGAGGTAACTGACATTGGAATGGGTGCTATATTTTGTTTTCTGTGTGCAGTGATGATATAACCCGTTGATACACTACTACTAGTCAGGGTGTGGTCACGTGTCCTGCTGCATGGTCTCAACAAATTGTGACTATATTTGTTTCGGAAGTGATTCACTAATCACAAAGACCCTATAATACTAAGAGGGCTCACTCCCTATCTCTCCCATAGTAATGTAAGTTTTGCAGTGCCACCTTGTGGTGGGTTTGATCAGCCCGGCTGCTGGTTGGTGTTTCACATGTAAACACATACAATTATATTATAGATGATATCGGTAAGTATGAATACACATCAATATGAAATTGCTATGAATCATCAGCATCATCATCATCATCACCATCATCACACATCTTTCACATTCATATATACATTTATACATATAATATAGCAACTGTTTAACCAAGAGAACAGCCAGCGCAACAAGTGGTGGGTTTGATCATTTTGATTACACAGAGCTGTCTTAGTGTTATAGGGTCTTTGCTAATCAGTAGAACCAGGAATGTGACGTCATCAAGGTAACGTTAATTGGGTATGGACATGGAGACGTAAATATAAATTTTTGTTTTATTAAAGCTACATAGTCCGATGAAAGCATCAAATTTACTCAATCAAAAACACTTAGCTAGATTTGATCCAACACTCACTGAGCATGTATTTGCTACATAAGAGAAATAATAGAAGTTGTCATTGCTAAAGTCTATCTTGTCCAGCACTTTCGGTTGTAATTGTATTCCCAATTTTGTATTTGTGTTACTTCAAATATCTCCAAAATTAACCCTTTACATTAAAAGTCACTTCAAGCTAAATCATCTAAGAAGTAGGCCCCCTATATTACTTTAATTTAACAACTTTAATTTACTGTATTTTGTTTGACATACATAGATAGGAATGTTATTATGACCAAGACTAATGGCCTACTTGTTGGATTTAACGAAAGTGGGTTAAGTTTGTTTTATCTTATTTTGAGCTGAAAAGGGCAAAGGAAAACCATGTAAAACAACAAAATGGAAATTGCCAAAGTCTTTAGGATAGGGAGAACAGAATATGTCGGAGACACATCTAATATATATCCTGATCTAATTATCTATCTATCTGCTGCAGGCAATCAAATACCTTATCAGCAGCTACTGTGTGATAAGATAACACCAACACTACAGCTGGCCAGCATTGAAAACAAGCCTGAATACCCAGGCTTATATGCTATGGACAGTATAAATACAGCCTCAATAAAAATAAAATATAAAAATTGTCTTGGGAAAACCGCATGTAAAGCCCGTTCACACACACTCCTTAAATCGCATCAACTAGTTTGCCTAATCTAATCCACCTCATGAAGTGGTTTACTTGACTCGAACTAGTTGAGTCAAATCAGCCTTAATTTGCCTCAGCTACGCATTCACACACACGTTTTGAGGCGACTTCGATGAGACGACCTAATTGAGGTGACTTAAGGTGTGTGTGTGAATGGGGTTTTAGATGGCTAAGTTAATTTAATCAGAATCAGTTGCCTGTCCGACAAGTGAATAGATGCAATGATACGCTATGTTTGTTATTACTGTGAGAATAAAGGTGTATCTTAAACATCGAGAGGAAAGCTTCACCCTTGTGCAAGTCACAGGATCTGCCATTTTGGAGCTTCAGAGTCAGAATAAGTTATATCTAAAATATGGGACAACTTGGGACAAGATTCTTGGTTCTTCTTGGCTCATGGGCAATTAACTTTCAAAGTTAAAGTTGCATAGTCCGATGGGTTTTGAGTTTCTGTCATTTTCTGAGATAAACATATTAGGGTGATCGTTAAAATCTACCCTACTTTCACTTGAAGTAACTTTTAATTTAAATAGCTAACCTTTGAGATATTTGAAGTGCAAACAAGTAAAATTAGTTTTGGCAAGCTTGCCAAAACTCTGACACCATAGGTTTCTGCAGTAATAGGTTCTATTACATTGCCTTAGTATTCCATTCTATGTGGTGACAAATGTTTGACAAGTGCACCAGTATTTTAGTTAGATATGTAGAATCAAATTGAGATACTTGTTTTGGTTTTTAAAATTTGATGCTTCATCGGATTATGCAGCTTTAATGTTGCGCCCAGAGAACATTACTAACACCACTGGAAGGACTCTGCAACAATACCAAGTAAATTAATTCTCCATGTATGTGTGATCAAACTGCTACCAATCCTATACATACCTGTGCTGTGTAAGTAATAATGTGATTTGAAATATAGTTTTGTATGAAGGGATTGCATGTTATTGTGTAGATAAAGGATTCACCCGGTACTCGCACTACACTTGTGAATACCAACCCTATATGAAAACGGTCGAAAATGTGGGGAAATGAAATGAGAGCCTAATTTCACAATCTAAGAAGCAACAATTATTCTTTATATATATATTCATATTTCCCCGCTACCTTTGAGTTGAAAAATATAATAAAATATCTAGTTTGATAAGATTTAGAAGTGAAATCGACAGCGTTCTAGTGCTGCCATCTTGTCTTTTTGCATTCTCGCCCATTTCTCCAACTCTGTGCCTATATGGGTAGCCATTTGATACTGGAGCCACAGGTTCTAGTTCCTGTTCCATACTAAAGCTATTTTCGCTCGTATTTACAGTACATTGTCCTTCACCTGTGTACTACAAGTACCAGGTGAATCTTTTATCTAGTTATTGTGGTGAACTGACAACGTTTCTCGATGGGTCAATATTGGCTGAAAGCACCTGTAGGCCTACGTAAGAAGCCGTCCAAAGTTTTCAACATTTTCACGGTCGCACAAAACGTACGACAAGGGGGGGGGGGCGAAGGGGGTTGTCCATAAAATACGCCTTTTAGCATGTAATCAAATGATAATTTCTTCTGCGATTTCCTCTTTTTTTTTAGCACTGTAGTAGACTGCACTGGCTTCTGGCAAGGAGCCACATATAGAGGTAGATGTGGATAGGGTGATTGCATCAGGGTGCCTAGGTACTGTAATAGTTAGCACACTAGCCCTGGAATAGCAACAAATGTGAGTCCAAATCCTGCACTAGGCAATATATTTCCCATTTTCATCACCCCCCCCAAGATAGTACACCAGGTTAGGTAGTGACACATGTACATGTTTAAGTTATTGGTTTGACTCAATCACGATTCAAAATTGGGGGTTTGAATCCCATGGCCTCCCAATATGGGACGTGGGCACTCAACTCATTCAGCCACCCTATATGGGTCTGTAGTAAAATGTTGATGCATACTACCTTGGGAGGGATGGGAGGGGTTGTCGGGAAAAGTAGTACTCTTTGTATTACAGTACGGCCCCATTAAACCAAGCTCGGTTAAACCAACCGATCGGTTAATCCATACTTTTATCAGCGGCCCGCCAAAATACTATCATTTATCATATAAAAAAAGTTGGTTAAACCAAAGTCGGTTAATCCAAAGTTTCGGTTAATCCAACAAAAATTGTCGGGCTCCAGGCCACTTCCGGTACAGTTAAACCAAACTTTCATGTGGTTATAAGGTCATTTGATACTTTTTTATGTGATAAATGGTAGTATTTTGCTGGGCCACTGATTAACTGATTGTTTGGTTTAACTGGGCTTGGTTTAACGAGGTTATACTGTATATATACATAAAAAAACAATAATCAAAGTGTCCACATTTATTGTATATTACACTCATAATGCACCCGTGTTTTTGCCAAAGCCAATTCAAAGTCGAAGGCAAAGCTCGGTTAAACCAATGATCAGTTAATCCAAACAAATTTCTAGGGTCCCTTCAAGTTTGGTTTAACGGGGTTATACTGTACGTTGAAAATGTTGACAACTTTGGACGTCCCATAAATAACATTTGTATTCATTACATACAAACAGCAGCAGGTCCTAGTAAAGTTAAGTCAAGGTGCAATACTAAATGTAGATACAAGATTCACCCCGTACTTACAGTACAGGGGTGAACGACAACACAGTACAGGGGTGAACGACAACAGGCGAAAATAGCTTCAGTATGGAACAGGAAGTAGAATGCCTGGCACCAGTGTCAAATGGTTACTTATATCAACACAGAGTTGGTGAAATGGGAGAGAATGCAAAAAGACAAGATGGCGGCTAGAGAACGCCATCGATTTCACTATTAAATTGCATTAAAGTATATGTTTTATTATATTTTCCAACTCAAAAGTAGCGGGTAAATATGAAGACGTATATAAAGAATATAGTGTGCTTCTTAAATTAAGAATTTACCAGCTCAGTTAATTAACCCAGCATGTCGAAATTCTTCGCCAGCTTTTCTAATGGGTTGGTTTTCACCCTTGTACTGAAAGTATGGGGTTAATCTTTTATCTATACTAAATGATACACACCTTTATTATTATTAAACTTGTAACTATGTTTTGCTACTCGTAATCACAGGTGTCAACAATAACCACACCAGTATATTATTTTTAAGCGTCTTAACACATAATACAAGCATGCACCAATGTTTGACAAAGTTAGCGTTTTACTTTTAGGGGATTTATAAAACTAATTGACCACCCAACCTAACCACAATTATCGTATACGAACACAATGGCATGCATGAATTACCACGATCACAACCATCTGCTTGATAACAATGCTCACTCAATGCAAATCCAAATAAATATAAGTATTTAATGTAAAGGCAGCTAGCCATTTAGTTTTAAAGGTTTGAACACTGTAATGTGGAAGAACTCAACAACGATATCAAATAAATTAATTATCCATGCACCTAGCCATTTATACAAGTTTTTGTGAGACATTGCAATGTATATGAAGAGTTCATGCGCAAAACCACGTAAATGCCAATCCAAAAATGGAGATAAACATTGGACTCAAACCTGCAAAAAGTTTATTTTTTCATATTCCTCCTTTTTTTGTCCATTGCTCCATAACCATATGATCATATGAAAAGTGGAATTAGCGAGAATTACAATTATTTTGAGGGACAAATCTTTTATTTAAACTACATTTTTGGAATGGCATTTACATGGTTTTGTGCCTGAACTCTTCATATATTATTTACATTATTGATATCATTTATATCATTTATAGGGTTTGAACATGGATTAGTAACTGTATGCTATTAAAGACATTTTTTTTAATTTCAATTTATCCAATTCACAAAGCAGATAAGGAGACTAAGTTAAGTCTCTTGTAGTCTATCCAAAGTTATTTTTATCAGAAAGCAAATTTGATTAGAATTAAAAGCCCCCAATAACGCAGCCCCCCCCCCCAAAAATGCACCCGGTTGTAATGACGCCATCACCTTAAGGTCAAGGTCAATACATTTCCTCGCTTTCATTTAGGCTGATTCCGGTAAGGCGAAGGAGCTTGAGACGGAGGTCAAGACTCTGAGGGAGGAGGCTGAGAAGAGGAAGGCTAATATCGTCACCATGGAAACGCAGATCAAAGAGGTAGGCGCGGACATAATTGCCATGGCACAGTAGAGTAGATATGGACTCGAACCTTACCTAAGGCAGGAGAGGAGGGAGTGGGGGTAATTAAACCAATTCATAGCAACATTGTTTGATGTATTTGGAAATCCATTGAAAATCTATAATTTCTCAATTTTGCTATATGTAACTTGTAGGGCTGTGCATCCATGGACTGTTCCTTATGGCATGTTCGCTTGTTCCATGTTCGCTTGTGACTTTGTGATTTGCTACACAGACAATGAACATGTTCATTGTCTACGTTCCCTGCATAAGGCTATCCAGCTCCTGGGTCCAACCTATGGCAATGGTCACTAAGCGAAACACAGGTTCATTCTCTGTGTGGCATGTCACAAGGTCACAAGTGAACACAGAATAAGGGAACACACCACAAGGGACCAGTCTATGGATACAGGGTCTAATGATGAACACTCTCAATTAGCTTCAGCCTCAGTTATCTGTTCATTTTAATTGTGCAGCTCCAAGACACGCTAAAGTCTCAGGAGGAACAATGGAACACAGAACGTGAAGTGCTCGAGGGCGACCGAACGTCCGTCATCAAAGAGCTAACCCAGAAGGATGAGGTCCTGAAGGCCAAGGACGAGATCATCAAGTCCAAGGACAGCCTACTCCAGCAGAAGGAGTCAGCGCTGAAGACGCGTGAGAACTCCATGTTGAACCATGACATGATCATGAAGGAGAAGGATGACATCATCGCCAAGCTCGAAGACTGTCAGAACGAAGCGCTCGAACAATTGACAAAGTTGAAGGAGGATCTGAAGCAACACAAGGAAGGAGAGCACGAGCTGCAGCAGAAGATCAAGGAGCTAAACGCCATCGTTAGCGCTCGTGACGGGCGAATCAAGGAGAAGGATGACATCATTGAGAACCTCAACCGGTCATTGTCAGAGAAGGAGTCCAACCTCAGCGACATGGACAATGCCATACGGCAGGCGATGAAGAGCATGGACGACAAGGAGTCTGAGATCAAAATGCTGCAGGCGGAGAATGAACAGCTCAAGGTTCAGACGGAGGACCTCAAGAACAAGGCGGACGACCTGGAGCGGACATTGCACAGCGGCGAGAAGGAACATGGCAAGGAGATTGCGTCACTGGTGATTCTACGCGAGAAGATGGAGGCCATGTTCCAACAGTTGAAGACGGAGAAGGGGCTCCTGGAGGGTGAGCTGCAGGACCTCAAGCGGATCATGATGGAGAAGGAGGACTTCTGGAGATCATGCAGGTTGGGTGCATACTCTTCTAATCCATGGTTCATTGAGGATAGATGCCTCCATTAAAGTTGTGTAGTGCAGAGTTCCTATCCTTTTGTAAACAATCGCGTTAAATTAGTTTTGGAAAGCATGCCAAAACTCTGACAACATAGGCTTCTCCAATAACAGGTTCTATTGAATTGCTTCAGTATTCCCTTCTATGTGGCAATGAATGTTTAATAAGTGTACCAGTATCTAAGTTAGATATGTAGAATCAAATCTAGATAATTGCTTTGGTTTTGAAAATAACGACTCCATCACACCCTCATTTCCAAACACATCATCTCTAGCCGGCTGTAGGTGAGAATATCTCACCAAAATGTGACACACTGCTTTATACACCGGCAACGCTCACACTGAGGTGGATGGTCCCCAGCCAAATGTTTCACCATGCGATTGGACTATAATAGCCATAGGGTCTAATGCTGCTACAAATTCCTACCTAATAGCCGGATTGCAGTTTCCGTGGCACACCAGTTTGCGAGGGACATATCCATTCAAATGCATTGTCAATGGCCGTGAGTGATCTTCATACAGAAAAAGTCAAATATCTCTCAAATTACACCACCTAGAAACAAACCGCTTGGTACACATATAGAAAACATATTTACCAAAAACATTATATTAAATTTATATGGTTAGGGTTCTTGATTTCTATTCATTTTGAATAAAACTAATGTTTTGCACTGCGCATACCATCAATCTCAAGGCATTGTCAATGGTCGTGAGCAATCTGCATAGAGAAAATACAGCAAAAGTGAAATATCTCTAAAACCACACCACCTAGAAACAAATTGCTTGGTACACATATAGAAAACATCTTTACCAAAAACATTATATTAAATTGATAAGGTTAGTGATGATGCTGTTCGATTTTGAGGCATGCGCAGAAGCAATGTGTCCCTCGCAAACTGGTGTGCCGCAGAAACTGCAACACCCACTCTAATGGTAATCTTTCGATAAAATACATTGAATATTCATGTAAGGAATACATATTAAAATGCATTAAGAATAATCTTGGTAAGGCAAATTCAGATGTTATTCATTGCCAACTGCAGGAGTGGCATTCAAAAGGAGTTAGGTAGTGCAAATGTGAATGTTATTCATCTGTGACCTTGTCAACTGCAGAAATGACCTTGAGAAGGAGGTGCGTTGCACAAATGAGAAGCTGCACACATTGGAAGGGGTGAACATCAAAGGAAACCAGTCAGAGGTGATCATGAAACTGACTGTCGAGAAGGACGACTTAACGAATGAGAAAAACATCCTGGTCAAAGAGGTGCATATAATGATATATATGTAACATATAACAAACTCTGTGCTTATGAACAGGCTGCAGTGTTATGCTCGATACCTGTTACATTACGCATGTATTCATTACTGCTAAGCATTATGTAACATGTAACACACTATGTGATTATGAACAGGCTGCAGTTTTATACTCGATACCTCTGTTACATTATGCATGTATTCATTACCACTTGAAGCATTATGTAACATGTAACACACTATGTGATTATGAATAGGCTGCAGTTTTATACTCCAGACCTCTGTTACATTATGCGTGTATTCATTACTACTTGAAGCATTATGTAACATGTAACTGTGCAAACTAGGCTAGGAAACCCCCACCCAGCCATCTTGCCCTGGTGGGCCCTACATGGGTTGTCAATGGGTGAGCTGGGCACAGCTGGGCAGGGGCTCCAGGTGGGCTCTGAAGTGGGAGTGAGATGGGCCCCACATGGGCTAGATTCCCAGCTTAAACAAAATATAATCATATTGTGTCTAAGATATAGTGAACATATTCAATAACTGATATAGGCCCACCTGGGCTAGCCCAGGTGGGGCCCACTTGGAGCCTGTGGCCAAATTTAGCTGGGCCCCAGATGGGCTGCTCATGTGGGGCCCACCTAGGGCCCAGCTGGCAATGCTGGCTGGGCACTATGCTGGACTGCAAAGGGGCATGTGATATGTCACGGCCCACCAGCGGGATGCCCAATGGAAATTAACCATGCCAAGAGTAGCCAGATAACACATCACACAGCTACGTACAAGCCTATGATATGTAAATAGGAGTAGGCTAGTCTCATCATAAGAGTAGAACAAAATAAAATACATATATGCCAAGAACATTTTTTTAAACTAACATACGCTACTAACCATACCAACCAATTATCTATCTGCTACTGAAATGCAGGCAATCAAATAACTTATCAGCAGCTAGTGTGACAAGATAACACCAACACTACATCTGGCCAGCATTGAAAACCAGCCTGGGTACCCGGGCTTATATGCTATGGACAGTATAAATACAGCCTAAGCAAAATTTCATTACGAACACTCTAAAGTGTTATACTCTATGCCCCTATTACATTATGCATATAGTATTACTACTAAGCATCTAGAATAGTTCCTCTTCCTGACACTGCGGCGCCACCTGTCTCAGATTGTCTCATTCACTATCTAGTACAGCAATCACTAGAAAAGAAAAACTGACTCTTATATTATTAGAGAAAGTTATGATGGCATCAAGCCACATCTCACACCGCATGTCTAATATCAGCTAGAAGATCACAATTTAGGAAAGCAATATATGTGATGTATAAGTATTATGCGAGTATAGAGGTACGGAAGGTAATTCCATTATTATTATATATAAGTACCCATTTGTTACTATGTACATCCTGACCACCATGATCGGATCAGTGGCGCCGCTACCGCCCCTCCTCATTCCCAATGGGGGCCCGCATATGTTCATTCACACCGAGGAATTTTTATTGGCGCCTTACTACATGTTTGTGGTTAAATAAAACTCACTCATACCGCGCCCATCTTAGATCTAGCCCTATTTTGAAACTCATGCCGCCCCATATTAGACTTAGAGCTAACATTGCCTCATTTTCAATTTAGTTTTTTGTTTTTTAGTATATTAGTTGATTAAGCAGGGGAAATGATGACTGGTCTTCCTCATTCCACTGCTCCTTGCCCTATCCTAATAATGCCGAGCATCTGGCTAGGAAGCAACAAGTATCAATTGTTAAGTCATTGGTTTGACTCGACCAGGATTCGAACCCACGATCTACCAACACAGGAGACGGACGCTCTAACTCATTCGGCCATCCCGTCTGGCACATCTTAGATCTCACATCACCTCATTTT
Source organism: Branchipolynoe longqiensis (assembly GCA_030323885.1). Classification (NCBI taxonomy): domain Eukaryota; kingdom Metazoa; phylum Annelida; class Polychaeta; order Phyllodocida; family Polynoidae; genus Branchipolynoe; species Branchipolynoe longqiensis. The sequence continues at coordinate 61,417,225 of CM059198.1, read as the reverse complement.
AGATTTCACCTCACCCCATTTTGGATCTCATCCCAACCCCTGTTAGATCTCATCCCAAAACCATCTTGGATTTCACCCCACCTGATCTTGGATCTCATCCCATCCCCATGTTAGACCCCACCCACCCACTCTTTGATATCATTGTAGTAGTCTGCACTGACCCGGCCTGCAAAGAGATGTGGGTTCGAGTCACGCTCTAGGCACAATATTTCCCATTTTCATCACCCTGATGGCACTGGTTTCCATGACCAGGATCCTGTACAAGCTACGCGCTGTATGGTTGTTGAACCTACCCTGTGTATATATATGTAAGTGCATTGTCTGTATGTATGTATGTAATTGTAAGCATTATAAGACTTACAATTCCAAGGGGACGAGTGTAGTAGTCTGCACTGACCTTTCAGGCAAGTAACCACATAGACAGCTAGGCGTGTTGATATCAGGGAGCCTAGGTGGTGTAATGGTTAGCACACTGGCCCGGAATGCAAAGAGATGTGGGTTCGAGTCCCGCTCTAGGCGCAAATATCCCATTGTCATCACCCCCATGAAATCATCATCCTGTGCCCTATCAGACCTCATTCCGATGTATATTAGACCTGGCACCGATCCTTATTACAAGACATCATCCCATATAGACACATTCAGTGAATGGACTCACATTAGCCGACTTTTTCTGTATTAATATGCCATTATTTTTATAGTATTAATATGTATAGTGTTGTTATTAACTGGGGAAAGCACCTCATAAGTATTGTACTTCTGTTCCTTCTTTTGCATGTGAAACATTACTGGTATAAATATCAACTTGTATGTACTATGATCATGTGGAAATAAATATTGTATTATAATTATTTTTGCTGGAACCAAGAACAGACTGAACATTGCTCACAGTGGACAGTGAAGTTAAACCATTCCCTTTGTATGAACGCAGGTGAAGCGTCTGGTTCAAGAGGTGGAGAATGTTGAGATGGAATGGACACAAGAGAAACACAAGTTGAGTCAGACCATCAACAGCAGGGAGGGAGAAGTGTCAGAACTGCAGGCCAGGGTGAGTAGACTTCTATCTACCTTCACAAACTGCAGCACTCTTCTTTTTATTTTGTTCCTTTTTCAGACTCCTAATCTGAAGGTCGGTGGTTTGATTCCCTGTGCCCCCCACCTCTGCCAATTTGGATGTCCACAGCTGTGTGTAAATTACAGCATGATTCTTTTTTTTTCAAGTGTTTTTATTCCTCTGAATAACATGCTGTCAGTGCTAATGCACTGGTCTTCCAGCCCTAATCACAATTGCCTCTACACAGTAAACAAATCTACAACAATATACAGATAGACAATTACAGGAAAATAAGCAAAAGATCGGTACATGAATGATAGGTAAAGAACAAGATAAGCGAAAAAGAAACATATGCAGGGAGGTAACTATGTTAGACTAGTATGGTAGGTGTTAGTAGGGGGTGGGCCATAACTGATTATCTTTCTAGTAGTAACATACTCGTTGATAGAACTTGTGTTCATGGTAATCTCAGGTGGGGCCTATTGAGTTAGTAAGTAGGTTAATATTGATTAATCATGTACCTCAGTAGGATCCAACTAGAATCATTTCTAGGCTCATTCCGTTGTAGATGGGTTATTTGGTCTAGTTGGCTGCTACTGGTTGAGTTTACAGTGTTTGTTTGTTTGTTTGTTTGGGGGGGGGAAACAGCTGCTCTCATGATGCTAGGACGTAAAACAACAACAAACAAACTGCTCTCATACCATGTCTATGTGGTGTGGGAGGTTAAAAATCCCTTAGGTCGGTAAAAGTGTAAGCTTGGGCTTTCTATCCACAAACTGTCTAATGGTGAAAACAAGTCTATGTAGACTTATCCATGATAGTCAGTATAAATCTTCAATAACAAAATTTTTAATTCTTTCATGGCGACTTTATAATGCTGCCCCACTGGCCACACGAAGAAAGGTTGTTTTTTAGGTGCACAATCCGATGGTTTCTACCAAATTCTAATCTGTCAGACATTATAATTCCAGTTCTTCATTTTCTGACTTTAAGAGAAACCTCTTCTTTGCTTTTCTTGGCCTTCTTTTAAAGCCAAATACAAATAATAACCTTACAGTTGCATAGTCAGATGGTTATGAGTTTCTCTCAATTTTCTGACATAAATACTTTAAATTTACTGTAATAATCCACCTTAATTCAGCTTGAAGGAATTTTAACTTTAAATCACTAAGTTTTTAGATATTTGAAGTGCAAACGTGTGAAATTAGTTTTGGCAAGCACACCAAAACTCTGACACCATAGGTTTTAGCAGCAACAGGTTCTATTAAATTGCCTCAGTATTCCCTTCTATTTGGCAAAAAAATGCTTAATAAGTGCATTAGTATCTAAATTAGATATGTAGAATCAATTCTAGATAATTGTTTTCATCTTAAAAATCTGATACTTCATCAGACTTAGCTGTTCCTTTTTTTTCTTGAAGATTTATACTCCTTATCATGGATAAGTCTGAATAGCCTTGTTTTCACCACTAGACAGTTGGTCGATAGAAATCCCAAACCTACACTTTTACCATCCCAGCATATTTTTAACCTCCCACACCCCCATAGACATGGTAGGAGAGCAACTGGCCTTTGGTGAAGCTGTAAGTTATACACAGCGGTAATGTATCACACTTAACGCTTTAACAACAACAAATAATAACTTCCTTCTCCTACAGCTGGCGAAGCAGCCGCCCTCTGACGGCACCGACCCTCTGCCATCCCCGACTTCCCCGTCCCAGTCCTCGGCCCTCAGTCCGCGGGCAGAGACACTGCGGCGGGCCGAGATAGCGAGCATCGAAGAGCTCTACGAGAACAAGCTGAGGATCACCCGCCAGCAGATGCGGCAGGTGCAGGACGAGATGGACCAGATGAGAAACGAGAACACCCTGGCACGTGACCTGCTGCTGTCCTCGAAGCGGACGCTGTCTGAGGTGAAGCACAAGTATGACGTCACGGTGACGACGTGGCGCGAGGAGCGGGGAACGCTGGAGCGGCGCGCCGCTGAAGTAGGTTTTTGGTCTGTTTTATAAAAGTGGGAATATTAGGCCAAATTCAAACAAACAAAAGTTGGTGATCGTCCTTTTGATCACACAAATCAGGGTCAGGCAGGCGGGTTTTTTGTTTTTTTTAAACAACTCTGGTGTATGGTGTATGACCTAATCAGACGCGATGGCCAATATGAGTTGAGCATTCACCTTCTGTTCTGGTTTAGTCGTGGAATTCAAACTCCTGGGTTTAAAGCCTGGCTGAGGTCAAAACAATGACTTAAAAATTGATGCTTGTCGCCATCTAGTGTCAGTTAAAAATAATATTGTCGTGGGGGTGATGAAAATGGGAAATATTGTGCCTAGAGCGGGACTCGAACCCACATCTCTTTGCATTCTGGGCCAGTGTGCTAACCATTACACCACCTAGGCTCCCTGCTATCACCACACTACCCATGCCTACCTGTCTATGTGGCTCCTTGCCTGAGAGGTCAGTGCAGCCTACTACACTTGTCCCCCTGAAATTGTAAGTCTTTTAAATGGTCATTTAATGCTTACAATTACATACATACAGGCAATGCACTTAAACATACATACACAGGGTCGGTTCAACAACCATACAGCACATAGCTTGTATAGGATCCTGGTCACAGCACCAGTGTCATGGGGGGTGATGAAAATGGGAAATATTGTGCCTAGAGCGGCACTCGAACCCACATCTCTCTGCATTCTGGGCCAGTGTGCTAACCATTACACCACCTAGGCTCCCTGATATCACCATACTACCCACGCCTACCTGTCTATGTGGTTACTTGCCTGAGAGATCAGTGCAGACCACTACACTCGTCTGCCTGGAATGGTAAGTATTTTCATGCTTACACTTATATACATACAGGCAGTGCACTTACACATACACAGGGTATGTTCAACACCTTTACAGAGCATAGCTTGTACAGGATCCTGGTCATGACACCAGTGTCATGGGGATGATGAAATGTGAAATATTGTGCCTAGAGCAGGAATTGAACCCACATCTCCTTGCATTCTGGGCCAGTGTGCTAAGCATTAAACCACCTAGGCTCCCTGCTGTCACCATACTATCCACGCCTACCTGTCTATGCGGATCCTTGCCTGAGAGGTCAGTGCAGACCATTCCACTATATTACTTTTTTTTTTAATCAGTGGTGGAAAATTTTTCAGGCAGGGGTGTGGATGATCACCATTTTTTTATATTTGGCCTTCGTTGAACGGTAGCCGAATCGGTAGAGCAGAGGTCTCCGGTCGAGTCAAAGCAATGACTTACAAAATTAATACCTGTCGCTTCCTAGTTTGGCGCTCAGCATTACTAGGATAGGAGAAGGACTGGTTAGCTCAATGTCAGGATAATGTGACTGAGTAGGATATTGTGTCATGGTGCTGGCAGCCTGATTTCCCAGTGGAGCAGCACTATAAAGTCACCATGAGTGCCATACCCCACAGTCATATTATCCTGACACTTATCAGTCCTTGTCCTATCCTAGTAATGCTGAGTGCCAGGCTAGGTAGCGACAAGTATCAATTATATAAATCATTATTTTGACTCAGCTGGGATTCAAACTCTCGATCTTCTGCATGGGAGGCCTGCGCTCTACAGATTCGGCAACCGTGTCTGGTACTTACGAAAGTTGAATTGCTGGTAGCCCAACGCACTTTTAACAGTCTATAAACAAAAAATGTTATATAAAAAATCAGGGGCGAGCGGGCGACTTTTCAGGCACGAGCGGGGACGATCACCAATTTTTCATTTTTTGATTTGGTCTAAAGCGTGAGTGTTTTAAACTCCCCAGAGTGATGACCGCCGACGACAGGTGGAAGCATTGCAGCGGGTTGTGGAGCAGCTCGAGACGCAACTAGCCCAGCTGGAGGTGGAGCGGGCAGACCTGAGCGCCAAGTGCATGAAGATGAAGGCAGACTGGGACTCGGACAAGCAGCAGCTGCAGGCCCAGGCGAACAAGGTCAGTGACTCCTAATCTGAGGGTCGGCGGTTCGATTCCCCATGCCCCCAGCTCTGCCAATTTGGATTTCCACCGCTGTGTATAACTTATAGCGTCATCAAAGGCCGGTTGCTCTCATACCATGTCTATGTGGTGTGGGAGGTTAAAAATCCCTTGGGTCGGTAAAAGTGTAGGCTCGGGCTTTCTATCGACCAGCAGTAGAATGAGGAAGACCAGTCGTCTATGACTGAAATTTCCCCTGCTTAAAAAACTAATGGACCAAAAAAAAACAACAACAAAAAAACATCAGAGGCCAGTGGTTTTCTTTGTTTGTTTGTTTAACGACCCCCCAGCACAAAAAGTAAACATCGGCTATTGCGGATCATACAGTGGTTAAGAATATCTGAATAAACAATTGTCCATATTGCTGCGGCAATATGGGTAATTCGGGACCGAGGCGAACACGCCCTCCCTACCCACTCCTGCCCCCCCCCCGTCCTTCCATCACCCTACTGCCCTCCCCCGCCACTCAACCTACCCGACTTAACTCCAGGCGGCGACACCAGCGCACCCGCGCTCGAGCCGCCGCTTGTACCCGCCAGTCCTGTGACCTCACTTCCACCCTGCCCACACTCCACCCACTTCTTCACCCGATGCCGGACCAGCAAGACCTAAATTTCACCGGCCCAACCGACCCTACTTACATCTTAAGGGGTTGAGGCCCAGGTCACCCAGAGACTTTATTGATTCACTACCTGATATTGATTCACTACTCATTTAACCTTAGCTAATCTTATACTTATTACGTATTATTGATTCCACTACACATTGAACTTAATAAACTCCCATACTATGTAGTTCCGCCTCGTGTATTGAATTATATTTCAAACAGGTAAATTAAAGCATAGAAATGTATCCCAAAAGAGCATACAACTACGGTAAAATCATGGGTGGTATATGATAAATAAAATCAACAGTAAAAGACTTTTCAAGTTAAACATGGAAAATGAACTTGTGGTAAAAACCAGTTTCCCTCAAAGATGAAATAATGAGTTGCGGATGGAATCGGAATGACTGCATCCACCATGGGTATAAGATCTTCAAGGAGAGACCCAGACTTGAAGGCAGGAAAAACTCATTTTTCTTTCGAGTGACAGATCCATTGAACAGTCTTCCTGACCAATTAATTGAAGCACCAACGGAAGAAGCATTTGAGAGAAGGCTGGATAGACATTGGAGAGGACACCCACAATTATATGACTTCATGGCAACATCGACCTCGATAATGTTTGCTCAAAATTAGTTCTTTTTTAACCATACCGAGCTGGCATTGGAGGCCCATTAGGGTCTAGATCAGCCAGAAGAGGATCTGTAAGTTAATCTGTAAGTTAAGAGGCGCAAAGCCTCACAACCCAATGAAAGCATCACATTCTCAAATATCCAATATGCAGGGTCCGTACACATGTGAAGATACGGAATTCAAGGCTATTTCAAGGCTTTTCAAGGCTGTTTTTGATAGAAATTCAAGACTATTTTCATTTGGATTTCAGAGGGAAAAAACCTATCATGAATGGTGATTTCAGATTAATTTAGATCAGTCGGGAGAGTTTAATGGAATTTAAGGTTTTTCAAGACATATTACCCAAGATACGTTAAATAAATTTAAGGCTTTTCAAGGCCTCGAAATGGGGCAAATGAAGTTCGAGACTTTTCAAGACTATCCAGGCCCAGTACGGACCCTGGAAATGGCAACACATAATAAGTTTGTAACTATGAAAACACACGTACTGTATGTGATACCACACTGATACCGTATTAATATCATTGTGATACCGTGATTTCATTGCAATATCATATATCATGACAACATTGTGGAATTCAAGGCTATATAAGGCTTTTCAAGACTAATTACCCAAAATAACTTAAATTCAAGACGTACAAAACCTGCATCTGTAAACAAAATATATATAAATATTTTTTAAATATAAAAATGATTTAAATTATTTTGTAATAAATTTAAATAAAAACAATAATAAACCAATACCCCTTCCGATTGCAGTATGAGGAGCAGCAAGCATTGACCGCCTCTGGCAAGTTCAAGTGGAGTGAGAAGCAGAAGCGCGAGGTGGCCTGGGACTCGGAGCGCGCCAACCACCAGCGCGCGCTCACTGAGTACCAGACGCTGGTGCGCGACCTCGAGGTTCGCGCCAAGACGGCCGAGAGGACGCGCGAGCGCGAGCAGAGGGAGTTGTGGGCCAAGCTGGAGGCGTGCCGCATGGACGCGCAGAGGGAGGTGACTGACCTCCGCAACAGGTGCAGCCAGGTAAGGAGGGAATGTGTGTGTGTGTGTGAGGTGGCTGAGCTATGCAACAGGTAGGTGTATGCATGTACATATGTATGTATATACGTATGTATGTATTTATATATGTATGTGAGTCAGGATCACGAAAAGACGCCAATTGGGAGAAGTTGTCGGCGTCGATCATTGGATGTCGGCGTCGATCGGCATACTTATAGTTTAGCATTGACAGAGGTGTTGCAAAGTCCTTAAATTTATCCTGAATGTAAAGGTAGAGAAAATACAACAACCTTATTTGTTTCTAGCATAATTTAATATAAAACAAAGAGATGCACAATACTTTAAGAATTGCGACACCGACATCTGTTAAAGTTGTCGGCATCGATCATTGGATGTCGGCGTCGATCGGCATACTTATAGTTTAGCATTGACAGAGGTGTTGCAAAGTCCGTAAATTTATCCTGAATGTAAAGGTAGAGAAAATACAACAACCTTATTTGTTTCTAGCATAATCTAATATAAAACAAAGAAATGCACTACACTTTAAGAATTGCGATGCCGACATCTTAAATAAATCACCAATTATCCCATTTTCGTGAGGCTGACTCATGTATGTGCATGTGTGTGTACATGTACGTGTATGTATGTATGTATGTCTGTGTGATATCAGGATAATATGACCGTGTGGGATATTGGGTCATGATGCCAGCGGTCTGATTTCCCAGTGGGGCAACACTATAAAGTCAGGTAGCCGTCCTGAGTTTGTATCCGTCCTGATATGACCTTAGATGTTGCCAGGATGTAAAACTCCAACAAACAACCACTTGGTTTTTCCACAATAATTGACTTGGTATGTCCACAATGATTTGATGTATTTAGTATTTCCACAATTACCAGGGAACACTGGCATTGATTGCCCTATGTTGAAGTCAACATTGATAATTCGGGGTGCGAAAGCATATGACCAATATGCTGCCGACGACGCTCTCCCCTGGCGCCGCCTGACGGGTAAAGTCGGAACCCCACATTCCCACGCCACCTAGCCTCAACTCCACCCCCCCCCCCCCCCCCCACGTAGCGACGGCCCGAACTAGTCACTTCGTCCACAGCATCCGAACCCGCGTGGTGTGTGGAGCTGTCTCGCCTTTTCTCAGCCACCCAATCCACTCACCCTGAAGAACTAAGGGCACTTAAACGCTTTAACACTTTATGACTAGATATATGATGAAGCAAGATAATAAATCTACGATATACTACGATTTGGGGGGGGGGGACATTTATTTTATTCATGTAAATCTTTTGTCAGCGCGATAGCACTGGTCTTCCCGCAATTCGAATAATACAAACCTTAATTACCACTTTAAATGTGTGCTTTCGCGATAATGAATTAATTAAACGCTACCATCTACAGTACAACCCCGTTAAACCAAGCTCGGTTAAACCAAACGATCGGTTAATCCGAACTTTTTTGGGCGGCCCGGCAAAATACTACCATTTATCATATAAAAAAAGTTGGTTAAACCAAAGTCAGTTAATCCCAAGTATCGGTTAATCCAAACAAAATTGTCGGCCCCAGGCCACTTCCGGTACAGTTAAACCAAACTTTCATGTGGTTTTAAAGCCATCTGAGACTTTTGTATATGATAAATGGTAGTATTTTGCCAGGTCACCGAAAAAGTTTGGATTAACCGATCGTTTGATTTAACTGAGGTTGATTTAACGGGATTAAACTGTATATACATAAAAAAACAATAATCATAGTGTCCACATACATTGTACATTTATAATGCATCCCCGTTTTTGCCAAGGCCAAGTCAAAGTCAAAGCTCGGTTAAACCAATGATCGGTTAATCCAAACTAATTTCTGGGGTCCCTTCAAGTTTGGTTTAACGGGGTTATACTGTACTTAGTAAACTGTTAACATGCAATACATGTCACCACATCACCTAGGACGCCGAGCGGTCCGGTGTGGTAGCGGGCCTACAAAAGACGCTGATCGATCTGCAGTGCAAGCTGCAGTCGGACCGCGAGCAGTGGCTGCACGAGCGAGCCGACCTGCAGCACCAAGTGTCTGAGTGTGAGAAGCTCAAACTCAGCGAGAAGAACAAGTTCACCGAGCTGCTCGCTGAGGTTAGAGCGTCTGCGTCTTCGTTTGCACGCTTGCACCCTGTCAATTATGTGTGTGGGGGGGGGGGGGTTTCTATGGAAAAAAACTTCCTTTTTTTGTTGGTGATGAATGTATTTATCCTGATCATAACGGATAAGTGTGTTCAGGGGGAAAACCCTGTGTACGCCCTGTCACACTCCGACACATCGCGCAAGCATCCGCCTACGTAGGTGATTTTGTGCCAATGTGTCGGTGTACATCGATATGCATTACTCGAATGTTATGTGTTCATTATGTGTGTGTCGATGTACATCGATATATGGCGTCGCTCGATAAGGGGTCGTGAAAGTTTAGTGCATGCACAACACTTTTGACGTTCGACAATGTGTGGCTTTTACGTTGGACGTACATTATGTATATGTTAGGCATACATCGATGTACGTTAGACAGACGTTGTTCACTATGTTGACCTATGTCAGTCGGATGGAGAGCCAGTGGAAACATACAGACCACTTATTGACAACATATTGAAAGCTTATGGATAACGTATGTCTAAAATACGTCTAATGTACATTTTGCGTTTCTCCACCATGTCTTTACATATGTAATGTATAAGGCATAGTTCTGGCGATCAAATTATGTATATAACATTCACCGGCATTCTGCGAGTGTACTGTGAGCTTAATGCGAGCGTTTTTCGCTGGGAGGCAAGTTAGCCATACGTTGGCCATACGTTGGCCATACACTCTGCTACGTTGCGTATACGGTATGAATACATCCAACTTTGCCCCCAGAACCGAAAAGTTCAACCTTTGAAAGTGATTTTAGCCATTGGCCACACACTTGCGGTATGTGACGTAATGTGACAGGACCATAATAAACGGCGATCAAAAAATTGAGCTAAACATTGGAATCAAACCTTAAAAAATTAGATTTTTTAAATTCCTACTTTTTTGTTCCTTGCTCCATAATCATATGATCATAAGAAAGCGGAATTATTGAGAATTAAAATTATTTTCGGGTAAAAATCTTTTATTTAACTACATTTCTGGATTGGTGTTTCCGGAGATTTGCGCCTGAAATCTTTACTTGTTTTCACCGTTGAGCAGTGCTAATCTATTCTGACTTAAACCTTTTGAATTTTGTTTTAGTAATAATTTTGGTTTTCTTGCTTCTTGTTTATGGCTTGTAACTGTTTGTATATTGCAAGTCCAAAATGCAGCTTAACTTTAATTGCTTATTTTAATTTTTTTAATTAAATCCTCAGAGGTGACAAAATAGGTTGCTTGCGGAATAAATCCTCTTCTTTTTTTTAAACATAATTATTTGTCTTTTTAATTATTTTCTTTCCCTTGTGTTAGTTGACCTTTAACTCCACCCATCGTGCCCTTTGGGTGAATCACTTGCTGTTTGGAAACCGCTTCATCCACACTCTTCTATCTCCTCTCAGGCTGCCGGCCTCCTCCTGGTTTGATCTCAGAATATACTACACGGGGAGACCCGGTTGGCTTTCACCTTCTAACCTATATCACATTCATGACTCCTACTCACCAACTTGTCACCACAGAGCTAGGAGTCACCACTCTTTAATTCAACTCTTCCATTCTCTTTCCTTCCCAAGCTTACCTCCTCTCGCCTAGACTAGTAGAGAGCATTTGCTTGGGTGGGGGCCCTTTCTTTCATTGCCACACTTTCTTCTTTGCTGGAAACCCCTCTTTCACCTCCCTCCTCTACTCCCATACAGTGCCCAGACTCAAGTCCCCACCATTACCCCTCTACGAAAGTTCCGTCTTTTGTTGCCTCTGAATCAATTCATCAGTGCTGGTGTTGCAGTTTCCGCGGTACACCAGTTTGCGAGGGACACATCGGTTCTGCGCATGCGTCAAAATCGAACAGCATCGTCAGTAACCTTATAAATTTAATATAATGTTTTTGGTAAAGATGTTTTCTATATGTGTATAAAGCGATTTGTTTCTAGGAGGTGTGGTTTTAGACATATTTCACTTTTCCTGTATTTTCTGTATGAAGATTGCTCACGACCATTGACAATGCCTTGAGTTTGCCGATACGCGCAGTGCAAAACATTAGTTTTATTCAAAATTAATAGAAGTGCAGAAGCCTAACCTTATAAATTTAATATAATCCATTCGGTGGATATGTTTTCTAGATGTGTTCCAAGCGGTTTCTGTCTAGGTCGTGTGGTTTTAGAGATATTTGCCTTTTTCTGTATGACGATTTGCTCACGGCCATTGACAATGCATTTGAATGTATTTGTCCCTCGCAAACTGGTGTGCTGCGGAAACTGCAACACCGGAAGCTAATGCTGCAGTTTTTGCAGCCAGTAACTGTAAAGGCCCTGTCACACCTCACCGGATTGGGGGAAACGGACGAGAACCGGACACTGTCCGGTTGTGTACGGCGATGTTCGGGTACCATCCGGTAACCATCCGGTGGTGTCCGGTGGTGTCTGGCGGTGTCCGGTACAAGTTTTGAACATGCACAAAACTTCTACCGGACACTGCCAGACTGAGGTGTCCAGTTGGTGTCCGGTTTGTCCGGCACATGTCTGGTACCCATCCGGTCCCCATCCGTACATATCCGGTACCCATCCGTTGGTGTCTGGTTTATCCATTTTGTCCGGTACATGTCCAGTACCCATCCGTTACGTGTCCAGTTCTCGTCCAGTACATGTATGGTACATGTACGGTACTTATCCGATTGACCGTCGGCAAATATCCCAATTTTATGCTCCATTTCAATACATTTCGATAGATTTCTTCACCGGACAACACCGGACTAGAAAATTCTTGGTCCGGTGGTCTCCAGTGCTCAGTCCGGTGAGGTGTGACAATGACTTAAGCGTTACAAACCACCCAATTTATTCATTCAGGTGAAGCGGGTAAAGGAGCTCACACCGTTGCTGCACAAGTCAGAGGGTGGCGTAGAGCTGGAGATCCAACAGAAGCGGAAAACCGATACTCCACAAGGATCTCCCGGCGGGGCGAGTGCGCAGTGTTCCCCGCGCACCGCTGACTTTTCGCTTAGCAACCAGCGAGAGCACTCCGGAAACCCAGTCGTCACAACCATTCCCATTTTGCGACTCGTCAATGAAGTGAGTCTTTCCTGCTTTCTTTGTGTTGTGTAGCTTTAAATTAGTAAATAGTTGTAGTAGTAATAATAGGTGTGTTGTATTCATTGTGATTAACGGTAGTTAGTGGGTGGTGCTGCAGATCTATATATATGTATCTGCATAGCTACCTACCTACTAGATAAAAGATTCACCCCATACTGCTGCAGTGGCCTCTATTCACACTATTCACGCTGCGGCCATGTTGAAACCAGACCGAGGCCAATTACGCATCTGCGAGGCGCTGGTGTATGAAAAGTAATGTGAATACTTTTTCGTCGACCAATACCTCTCGAAATCACTCAAATTTGAGGGTATTCATTTTTTAACCTACCATATTCATCTTTGCATACCTGTTTTCTATCGATTGGTCAATTTTGATGAAGATTGGGTGACCCTTGCATGGTGATTTTCCCATTCTTTAACTACAATGTGACTGTCAACTTCAAGTTTGCATAGTTATGTTGGAATCATGTAATTCAGCACTGTCAGCGTAGTTATCTGTGCAACACAGTTAAACAACTAGTCTTAGTAATTACAAATTAATAAAAGCTTTAAAAGGGTTAAAAAAAAAATTTTTAATATATATATATTAAGAAAGTTATGCAATTTTGAATTTAAGAAAAGATTGGCAGCCAAGGTGAGCGACTTTGTTGACATTGCCCACTGAAATGCATCTGATCATCACTCAATCAATAAATAGAAAAAAAGGTATGCAGAAATGAATATGATAGTTTCAAAAGTGAATATCTTCAAATTTTACTCCTTTAATTTCTGTAGTAGTTCACACACATCAGCACACAGCAGTGTCATATGGCAATTTCCAATACCCGACGCGTAATCAGCCTCCTTCTGATGATGAATTAGGTCACGCGTGAATAGTGTGAATAGGGGTGAAGAACAAGCCTATATAGAAAGTGGCGAAAACGTGGGTAAATGAAATGAGGAAATAAATCAGTAATCCAAAAAGCAGAATATATTCTTCACATACCTCAATATATTTAATCCCAACTTTTGAACTCATTAGCAGATTAGTCCAGTAGATCAATGAACTTTAAAGTTTGAATTGACAGAGCCAACATGTCAATATAGCAGTCATTGGGCAGGACGTTGAGAGGTTTCTGGGTAATAATCCAATCTAAGTCAGGAAGCAGTCATTTTCATTCAATTTTGTATCATTATGCGTTGATATTATGTGAGTTGAACACTCTGGAGAGTATATGTTGAGGGAAAACATATACAATCGGATTGTAGCTATTGGATTTTAATACCACCCTTAACCATCATGAACAAACCATCAACACACCGAACATCCTACACAACTATCAATCTGTTTAAACACATTGAACATTATATAAGACAGACAAAATGTCTTGTTAACTATAAACTTTGTTTGTTTTATAAGAGAAAACATGTAACCCACAACGATTTGTTTGACCTGCCATGGGCATACATCTTCTACTCGGTGTTGCTCCCCATTTTTGAATGAACCGCAGTGACTGGTGCTGTACATTATACAGCAGGAGCCACTCCCTTAATTCTTCAGTATCGGTGCTGTGACTAATACAGCACTGATCAAACTTAGATTGTTTAGAATGTCAATTCCAATAGTAAGATGGCCGGAAGACCAGTGCTTCGGCGTTGACAAATGTCATATTCAGATGAATAAATACCTTACCAAAAAAAAAAAAAAAAAAAAAAGACTAAGACCATCAACAGCGAGACATATTTTCTCCAACTTTTACATACGGTTGTAATTCACCTCTGAACAGAGGTGAATCGTTTATCTGCCTACCTAAATACACCTGCGCAGTGTCTATGTATAATGTGTTTTGTAACATCCTTCTGCAAACTGGTCAATCAATGGTTTCTGGCTGTGGATGATGATTTGGTGGAAGCAGGTAAAAAGTAAGTTCACTGATAACAGTACTGATAGCATTATAAAAAATAATATTACATAAAACAATAGGAGTCAAAATAATAGCGCTGGAAAATACCAATACTAAAATGTTACTACTAATATACTAGTGCTAAACTGCTAGTGCTAAAATGTTAGTACTAATATACTAGGATTAAACTGCTAGTGCTAAAATGTTAGTACTAATATACTAGTGCTAAACTGCTAGTGCTAAAATGTTAGTACTAACATACTAGTGCTAAACTACTAGTGCTAAAATGTTAGTACTAATATACTAGGATTAAACTGCTAGTGCTAAAATGTTAGTACTAATATACTAGTGCTAAACTGCTAGTGCTAAACTGTTAGGACTAATATACTAGGACTAAATTGCTAGCTCTAAAATGTTAGTACTAATACTCTAGTACTAAACTGTTAGTGCTAAAATGTTAGTACTAATATACTAGTACTAAACTGCTAGTGCTAAAATATTAGTACTAATATACTAGGACTAAATTGCTAGCTCTAAAATATTAGTACTAATATACTCGTGCTAAACGGCTAGTGCTAAAATACTTATACATATAATGATGCTAAAATATTCGTACTAAAATAGTACTATTAATATGGTCCTAAAATATTAGTACATATATGATACTAATATGATCGTACTATTTATTGTATTACTATTATATTATTACTATTATATTACTACTATGATAGTAATAATATAATAGTCATACAATAGTACTGGAATAACAGTACTAGTAATATTATAATAGTGTTCTAGTGAGGAATTAAATGAAACCTTGCCGAGTCAAACCTAAGACTTCAAAATGTATACTTGTCACCACCTAGACTGGCAGTTTGTAATGCTAAGATGGGACAAAGACCAGTGGAAATGCGCAGACCAACTGTCCACAATTTGAAATTGTCTCTTCTTAATCAAGGAGTGTGATAAAAAGAAATTATTCAGGGATGATACACGTTTCTTATCAACTAATGCTTTGCTAAACGAGGCCTAAGTTTTGGGCATCATATTTAAGTTGCTAAATATGCATACAGTTTCTGCTTCTACTCTATTGATGCTATTCATGCCGTGGCCATGTTGAAACCAGACCGAGGCCGCGTATGCATCTGCGAGGCGCCGCTGGATGAAAAGTGATGCAAATACTTTTTTGTCGACCAATACCTCTTGAAATCACTCAAATTTGAGGGTATTAATTTTGTTAACTACCATATTCATCGTTGCATACCTGTTTTCTATCTATTGGCCAATTTTCACAAAGATTGGGTGACCCTTGCATGGTGATTTTCCCATTAAAGCAATGTAACTGTCAATTTCAAGTATGTATAGTTATGGTGGTATCATGTACCATGCAGCACTGTGAGCATAGTTATCTGTGTAACACAGTTAAACAACTAGTCTTAGTAATTACAAATTAATAAAAGCTTAAAAGGGTTCAAATATATTTTAAAAATATATATATATTAAAAAAGTTATGCAATTTTGAATTTAAGAAAAGATTGGCAACTAGGGTGATCGACTTTGTTGACATCGCCTACTGAAATGCATCTGATCATCACTCAATCTTCATGAAAATTGACCAATAGATAGAAAAAAGGTATGCAAAAATGAATATGATAGTTTCAAAAGTGAATATCTTCAAATGTTACTCCTTTATTTTATGTAGTAGTTCATACACATTGGCACACAGCAGTGTCTTGTGGCCATTTCCAATACCCGAAGTGTACTCAGCCTCGTTCTGAATCCGAATTAGGTCAAGCGTGAATAGGGTGAATACACCTAACATCACAGCCACAGTCATTGTCTAAGCCAATAGTGTTTCCAATCAATTAATACACATGTAATTTATAATACTTTCCATATAATCAGTTTTCTTTTTCTTCATTTAATGAAAATTGTTGCTTAACACATTAAATTTTGCTTAAGTGTTTGTAACACTGAGATTTCTCCGTGGTATATTCCCGTGGTTTGTTTCCTTTAGTTTCTAGGCTGCTTTGAATGACGTGTGTGACGTCACAGAGGTTTGCGTTAGCTTAGAATAGTTCAGGTATTTAGACACTAATGATTAGCTTGAATGTGTCAGTTTGACGTTCCAATTGCTGATTGGTTCTTAGGCGTGTCAAATGCATGTTTGTTCTGTATACAGCCACGGGGTGCTCTGACTGTTAGCCCTAGAAATTTAGCTTCCAAACTCTGCGCCTATTCATTTTCTATCGGTTATTTTAATTCACTATCAAATTCATTAGTCTTAATTAAATTACATTTCATTTACCTGCAGCAAACTATGCCTAACGCAATCTGATTTAAAAGGTTTTGGAACTTTTGAATTAGCTAACTCAATAATTATCTATATATATATACTATGGATATTATATTATATATGTATATTATATATATATTATATATATATTATATATATAATATATATATTATATATATATAAATAATGCCTCCACTGCAACTAACACAGGTCTAGTGTAGTGATAGGAGAGGTGGGCGGATGGGAGCCCCCCACCGGTACAGTTTGATATAAAAGGTATGGAAGGAGATTAAATTACCATCCATACTTGCATACTCACATAACACGTTATATATCACATATGCACACAATTTATATGCACATATAAATGATATATACACATATATATATGCATATGTGTGTATAGCTAATTATTGTGCATAATACACAATGCCTATATATATATACATTAAAAATAGACAGATTAATATGTAGTTTAATAAAGGAGCACGCCAGAACTATGCGTCAGGCCACATCCACATCTAAGTCTATGTAAAGAGGCTGTCAGACATCACCGGATTCGGGGAAACCGACAGGAACCATCCAGTTTGTGTCCCTTCAAGTTTTGAACATGCACAAAACTAGGGACGGATGCCACCGGATTGATGTATATGGTTCTTGTCCGGTTTGAGTTTGTTTCGTCCGTTGGCTGTCCGTTTCATGTCCGTTGGCTGTCCGTTTCATGTCCGTTTCATGTCCGTTCGTAGACCCGATGTCGCAGCACTTTGACACATTTTAATACATTTTGATACTTATCACCACCGGACTAGACAATTCTGTCTGTTGCGCAATCCGATGATGTGTGACAGCCGCTTTACAGTAGGCTAGTAGTAACAGTGCTTATTACATTTCCACCGGGCATGGTGGCCGAATCGATAGAGGGCAGGGCTCCCGTGTGGAAGGTCGGGAGTTCCATTCCCGGTCGAGTCAAACCAACGACATACTAAATTGATACTTGTTGCTTCCTAGTCAGGCACTCGACATTATTAGGATAGGGAAGGACTGGTTGGCTCAGTGTCAGGATAATGTGACTGAGTAGAATATCAGGTCACGGTGCTGGCGGCCTGATCTCCCAGTGGGACAGCACTATAAACTCACCAGGAGTGTGTACTGTCACAAGTCAGTACCCGTCCTGATATTGCCTTAGATGTTGCCAGGACGTAAAACCCCAACAACCAACAAATCACACCTTTTACACAAATCACTTA
This sequence comes from Branchipolynoe longqiensis, assembly GCA_030323885.1. Lineage (NCBI taxonomy): Eukaryota > Metazoa > Annelida > Polychaeta > Phyllodocida > Polynoidae > Branchipolynoe > Branchipolynoe longqiensis. Next base: position 61,399,267 of record CM059198.1, on the reverse strand, counting down.
TAAATATATGATTCCTTAAACAAATTAACTGAATAATGTGTTTCATATTCAGTGTGGTGTGCCACTGCGGCGGCAGTCCTAGCTTCCTAACTGGCTGAGGTGTAGAATTAATATTAGAACTACTACCAACATTAATTAATCTTACATTTAATACCGAATCATTCACCGAATCAAGCACCAAAACTGACTAACAGTAACACGCTGTCACTATTGAATAACCATCACGAAGTTAACCACATATATACCAATTTGTGTTGAACTATCCATTAAAATCTCATTGGTTTTATTATCTTTGAATAAGCACTGTAATATCCCATTTGTTCTAGTCTTGAATATTGATATTCCAAAAGACAGGTGTGTATAATTGATTACTTTCATCTTTCGGAGGGGGGGGGGGGGGTCATGGGTGGGGGGGGGTCATAGGTAAATAAAGTAGGCCTACCCAATTTGATTGTTAACAAACAAATTGGGTAGGCCAATTTATGGCCTACCCAATTTGTTGACATTAGCACTGTTGAGAAGTTTGACGTATAAGCCATATAACACCAAAGTGTTATATGGCTTATACATCAAACAGTGCTACAGACTGTTTGACGTATAAGCCAAATTATACGTCATAATTGAGATTCCAAAAGACTGGTAGGCCTATACATTTTGGATGAGGGATTTCATTGTTAAATATGCCACCCAATTTGTTCTAGTCTTGAATATTGATATTCAAAAATATTGATAGTCTTAAAGCTGCATAGTCCGATGAAGCATCAAATATCAAAAATAAAAACATTCACCTAGATTTGATTCGACATATCTAACTTAGATACTGGTACACTTATTAAGCATTTGTTTCCACATAGAAAGGAGTACTGAAGCATTTAATAGAACCTCTTATTGCATAAGCCTATGTTGGCAGAGTTTTCAGCGTGCTTGCCCAAATAAATTGTCCATGTTTGCGCTTCAAATATCTCCAAAGTGGATTATAATGATCAATCTAATGTATTTATCATAGAAAATTGCAGAAATTCAAAACTATCGGATTATGTAACTTTAATTTGATGAGGGTTTATTCTGAGGGGTGTAGGGGGCGCCATTGTTTCAGCTAGCAGAGCAAGCTTTGATTGTTCCATACCTGGTGTGCTAAATAAGGTGCTGGTGTCTTTTCTTCAGCCCTATGATAAACCCTTAGTTGAGGTAAGATCCATACCATGTGCACCTCAAATCACCCACCCTGTTGTGTGTGGACCCCATTTTGACCCCAAAGGCTCGCTTCTTTGGTTACTTTTCATGACTGTGTTTTGAGGTTAAAGTCCATGCAATTTGCTTCCTGAATTTTAATATTCACACAAGTTCATATATTTATATTTGCATAAATACCTCCTTGGGTTAACCAAAATTATAGTCTCCCCTTCTTCGTCTATTTCTATACAGAAAAAAGGATTAAATATAAATAGCATTAACGTAAATCAGAATGGATCAGCAATGCATCAAGTACAGGTCATGAAGTGCAACGAGAAATGCAATCAGTGCTCTGATTGGTTCAGCAGTATGCACGTGATCTCAGACAGAACTAGTAAATCTAAAGTCTGCTCTGATTGGTCGGCAAACCTTTCTCTATCTCGCCCGTTTTGTTACTTCTTTCTTTCTTTTTTATCTTCTAATTTTTCTTTTTAATTTTCGTTTTGTTTTCAAATAAATTTTGAAGGCATTATTATTATTCTTATTAATATGTCGCAAAAAAGCTTGGAGGCGATGTCCAGCCTAGCTTGGTTCCCCATCACAGTCGCGTAGATTTTAGGCTTGGTACAAAGCATTACCTCATCGGGACCAGTGTAGGTGTTCCTCCATGTGTGTGCTACTCTACGGTGGGGCCATCAAGGCATTGAACATATAAGTCATCAATTTGCGGTTATATTGTGCAATAACTGTGTCCCGGCATCTCACGTTCAGAGCTTTATTTGAATCATGTTATGTTTAGGGAATGAAAATATTGATCCCAAAATAGATGCCAGGATTGGTATATGTTATGCGCTAGAAGCCCCAGTCACACATCACCGGATTGGGGGAAATGGACAGAAACCAAACAAAGTCTGTTTTGTGTCTATATAAGTTTTGAACATGCAAAAAACTAGGAATGGATGCCGCCGGACTGATGTCTATGGTTCTTGTCCATTTTCAGTTTGTTTCATCTGTTGGCTATCCGTTCATGTCCATTTCATGTCCGTGTTATGTCCGTTTCATGTCCGTTTGTCCAGCGGCCTTTGACCCGATATAGCAACATTTTGACACATTTTAATACATTTTGATACTTATGACGCCCGGACTAGACAATTCTGTCTGTTACTCAATCCGGCATAGTGTGACAGGCATTTAATGCCTTGATGGCTTATAGGCTTTACGCCTTGACAGCTCCACCACAGAGTACTGCATGCCACCGGGAGGAACACCTACACTGGTCCCTCCCTACATGGAGGATTCCATATATAGTCCGATGATGTAATGCTTTGTACCAAGCCTAACATCTACGTGACTGCGTCGGGGAACCAAACTAATGTCTAGCCTTGTAATGATTGTCTGTCTGTGTGTCGATCTGTCTGGCGGTGGTTCAGGGAAGGAGGAGGGACGTGGACTAGAGGGCCATATACTTGTTTTTTGGGGGATTTTGCTACTTACTTCAAGATGGTGTTTCACATTCCTTTGACGGTTTCTTTTACACTTTCTCCAGCTGCCTTCCGCCCCGTCTGCACCCACTGGTAGCTCGAAGCTAACAATTCGTGCAGGTAGACGTGTTTGCTGCTTACCAACATCCATGCAATGGGGGACCTCCGACTTTTTAGTTCAAATTCCTGCCGTTCGCATCGCCACTGAACCAGTGGGCCTATTCGGCACACTGTCACACTGCAAACCCAATGGCTATGAGCAATCTTCATACAGAAGAAGTCAAATATCTCTAAAACCACATGACCTAGACACAAACCACTTGGTATACATATAGAAAACATACAACGAATACATTATATTAAATTTCTAAGGTTAGGGTTCTGTATTTCTATTAATTTTGAATAAAATAAACGTTTTGCACTGGGCGTACCGCCGAACTCAGTGCATTGTCAATGGCCGTGAGCAATCTTCATACAGAAGAAGTCAAATATCTCTAAAACCACAAGACCTAGAGACAAACCGCTTGGTATACATATAGAAAACATACAACGAATACATTATATTAAATTTCTAAGGTTAGGGTTCTGTATTTCTATTAATTTTGAATAAAATAAACGTTTTGCACTGGGCGTACCGCCGAACTCAGTGCATTGTCAATGGCCGTGAGCAATCTTCATACAGAAGAAGTCAAATATCTCTAAAACCACAAGACCTAGAGACAAACCGCTTGGTATACATATAGAAAACATACAACGAATAGATTATATTAAATTTCTAAGGTTAGGGTTCTGTATTTCTATTAATTTTGAATAAAATATACGTATTGCACTACGCGTACCGGCGAACTCAGTGCATTGTCAATGGCCGTTTAGGACCACTGGTACCGATGCGCCATCTAGTGTCAACAAATGAACTACCCCGGATGTCCCCCATTCACTGTCCAAAAGATACAATAATAATAATAATAAAAGAATAATTTGAAGGTTTTTTTGGTGTCTTTTTTTAACCAGCAGTGTATTCTATTTGTGGAATACAAAAGGCCACACCCACACCTTCTTTAGCAATAGCCCTTTCAAACTGGCAGAGGTTGAACACTCAGAAGTGGCAATAAAAGGCAATTAATTCCATGTCCATGAAATGCGGGTTTTTTTTTAATTAAAAGACGAAATTCGATCAGTTAATGGATTAAAAAAAAAAAATACTTGTGATAAATTAAGTCCGACGTCACCAGTGGTCACTCACTCAATCAATCAATAGCATATCACAAACGGAGGAGTTATTATTTACAAAGACCCTATAATAGTAAGACGGCTCACTCCCTATCTCTCCAATGGTAATGTAAATTTTGCAATGCCACCTTGTGGTGGGTTTGAACAGCCGGCTGCTGGTTGGTGTTTCAAATGTAAACACATACAATTATATTATACATGAGATAGGTAAGTATGAATACATATCAATATGAAATTGCTATGAACAAATACCCATCATCATCAGCATCATCATCAGCATCACCATCATCACACGTCTTTCACATTCATATATACATTTATACATATAATATAGCACCTGTTTAACCAAGAGAACAGCCAGCGCACCAAGTGGTGGGGTTGATCATTTGTATTACACAGTACAGGCTGAGTGAGCCGTCTTAGTATTATAGGGTCTTTATTAAGTTTACTCTAAGCCAGTGTGGAATGGTGACCTGTGTGAATCCCTGAGTTGAGTGTGAACTCTCGCAGTCGAAAACTATAGTTTCGGTTGTTATCCAAATATATATATTTAATTTTTTTTTAATTATTTATGTTCTTTCTCAGCATGACTTTGCAACATGCTTCACAGCTGTTTTATTTAGTTTTTTTTGTTAATTGGGCAATAGCTCTTTATGTTGCCAGACTTTATTTTCTTTTCAGCTGTTCTTCACCTAAGCCTTCCAGCCAGCATTTGACGCCAGTTTCTGTGTGTGTGTTCCAATCCTCTTTGTTGCCCGTTTTGTTCAAAAATGAGAACCGAAAGGGGTATAAATGACAGCGAATGACTCAACCTAATTGTGTTCCTACTGCAATATCTTAGTTGTACTCAGTTGCTTAAAAGCTCATGTGTATGGAAATTAGTCCGTTATCTTTTGTTTAAGGTGGCGCAACACAACCAATAGGATTTTAAATATTTATGGGAAACACATTTTGAGTTTGGTACCCAGGGCTCATTGGGGGACCCACCAGTAATGATCTTTTTTGATACCGCGAAACAGGTGATGAGACTCAAAAACCTTACAGGAACCAAAATGTTGGTTCTGTTGTTTTTCCAGCATGGTAACGACTCATTACCGGAAACAATCGATTACCATGCATGTATATAGGTTGACCACAGGTAGCCAATCTGGAGAACTACATAACCAGGTCTGAAAGGTTTATTAATAATTAGCAATGCGAGACATGAATCGGTATAAAATGGAGTTGTATTAATTATCCTTTTCTTCAGATGGTATTCTTGGTTCAAGTATGGTAGTTGTTAAGTAAATTGTCTCTGGTGTCTATTCCCAGCACGCGACCTTGTGTTCTTATAGATGGGTGGGTGGGACGGCTGAGAAAGAAAAGAAGAGGGGTTTTGCAGTAACCACGCGGCAGGTTTGGGCTCACGAGCGAAGGTGAGCTACTCGGCGCTCAAATCGGCAGTGCGGGCCCGAGCCGCCAGGTGGAAGTGGCAGCTTATGGAGTTTGTAACGGGGAAGAGTGTAGGTGGCGCTGGTGTCGGCTGCCATAGATTCCAAGGTTGAGGCGGGCGATTCAATCATCAATTCAATTCAATTCTATTATTTTAACTCTCTGCAAGGTATGTTTACAATAAACTGAGGTGATACAATAAATGCATACAAATTCCTTACAGACAGAAAGGATCCCAGAAAAGCGATGCTTATCTAGCTGGTCTCCATTCGGTCCCGCGCGCCAAATTACCCATGTTGTCACCGCAACATGAACAATTCTTCCCCATGCAATACTATCCTATTATGTCTCCACTACTGATTTCATAGGCTATAACTAGTATAAGCCTGGGTCATGATGTCTACACATTCCCAGATGGTTGGTCACCCAGCCAAGCACTAATGAGACTCAACATTGTTTTAACTTTGGTGAGCGGATGAAAACCAATGTTTCTAATGCGATATTGGCTGTTTGGGGGTCACATGTTCTAAACATTGATTTTTCATTCGCAAAGCTTCAGACAAGTAGAGCGCGATTCGCAGATTGATCTCCAGTGCATGACTTGATTGGCTGAGTTATTGCATAAGTGATTTTAAATGTATGTTAATTTTGTATTGAATGAGGCACTATCTAACTACAGCAGGGATGCCAACCTTGTGGGACCAAAAATAGGAAGATTTTAAGATTTTATTAGGAAGATAAGGTTGTGTGCGGCAATACGCGGCATGACAATTAGATATATATCATGACATAGATAGTATAGTTAATGATATAATATATAATATGTATATGAGCCTTGGGTCTCACGGTGAGCTCTGGGTAATTCATCTCATTATAAGCAGTTTCAATTAACGGATACATAAGGCTGTCCCAGTGGTTGTGCGACAGTCGTAAAATAATTTATAATGAAGGTGCTTCAATAGGATACAGCTATAATAGGCCTTGGACCTGTTAGCCGCTCTTAATTAATAGAAATGGAGACAGTTCTTCAGATGTGGTGGATCATAGCAACTGTCACTGGCTCCAAGATATATGTATTGCTTGACCAGTATGCATCCAATCGGGACTTGAAAAAGTTCACCGATTCCGCTGCTACAACACTCTCCAGCAGGTCATTCCACAGGCCAACCACCCTATAGCCGAAAGGGTTGTGTCGCAGGTCCAGTCTGTCATACCACTTCCTCAGCTTCAGGGAGTGTCCTCTGGTCCTGGTGTTGGAGTCTCTGATAAGGGGGCTGCCTGTCTTGTAGATACCATGGAGATATCTGAATACTTCAATCATATCCCGCCGGGCTGCTTAGGGGGCTCTGGGGCATGGTCCCCAGGAACATAAAAGAAATTATGTAGCTTAAAATGTGGTCTGTTGGCAACTTTGAGATTTCTAAGAGGAGGCAGCTACACCCCACCCCCAAGCCAAGTCCCTCCCCTGTTCCCCCCACGGGGTGTATGACCTTGATATGTGTGTGCGTGTGTGTAAATATACATATATATGTATATAATGATGCATCTATATATATATATACAGATGAACCTCGATCCAACGGACTAATAGGGGGAGCAGTTGTCCATTAAAACCGTTTGTCCGTTGCAGCGACGAAATTGTCCGGGGGGTATGAAAATAAACACAAAATACAGAACTAAGGTTCATAAAAAAGTGCTACCCACAATCACTTTAGATGTTGCTAGGATGTAAAACAACAACAAACAACAACAACATCGAATAATCGTGGGAAGTGCGTCTAAAAAATGTGTCAAGTTTCAACTGCTTGCCTCGCTGATACTGTTCCCTAATATTCACTCTAGCGGATTGTGTCCATTGGATCCGGAATCCGTTGCATCGGTGTCCGTTGGATCGAGGTTCATCTGTATATATATATCTATATATATAAAGGCTGGAGTGTTCTCTATAATACATTATCGCTTGCTATGGACTAACGTAGTGACAGCTTTCTCTGCTTTAGAACGGAAGTTCATTCCATGTTGACCTGTTGCAAATAACCAGATTCACTGGAAGCATGATTTATTGTATGCGTCATGTTTGCACCTGTGAAGGTGTCAGTCATCCGAGCCATCCCGTTCAGTGGACACATTTGCAGTTTGGGTTATTTTCCGTTCCAAACAACGGTCCACAACTAGTTCATCAAAGGCTGTGGTATGTGTTGTCCTGTCTGTGGGAAAATGCATATAAAAGACCCCTTGCTGCTTATCGGAAAGAGTAGCCTATGTGGCGGCAGCGGGTTTCCTTCAAAGAAATATGTCAGAATGATCATATGTTTGACGTCCAATAGCTGATGATAAAAATTAATGTGCTCTAGAGGCGTTGTTAAATAAAACAAACTTTCCTTTGGTCATGTTTAGGCTATATTGGTATTCAACCAAGAATGGTTTTCTATAAGTAAGAAGTGCTAACTCCCACCTACAATGTCCTGACGAGTTGGACAAATCAGTATCCACATTTTCTCAGCTAATGCTACTACCTCTGTTGTATTGTTGTGGGTTTTTTGTTTGAGGGGGGGGGGGGGGGTCTGTTTTGGGGTTGTTGCTTTTGTTGGAGGAAGGGGGGGGGGCGTGTATGGTAAAAATAGTACCGCTGTTTCATGAATAAATCCTCCAGTTAGGTCAACATAATAAATAACCTCAACATTATTAAAGCTTTGAGAGGTTTTTCGACCAGAACAAACGACAGCATGAAGGTCGCCGTATATCACACGTTAATTTGTTTTGAACTACGTTGATTGAGAATCAGATGCAATATTAAATTCACATCACATATATAGTACACTTCAATCACACAGAATCCATTATTGGAGTCATTAACCTGAACAATGTTGACTTCATGTTAGAAGCGCGATTCCCGCGATGACCAACCAAGAGAATGAGAAGATAAATTATCGTGGTGTGTACGGTGGCTGTACTGTGAAAGGTGACGTGGATAATTGCAAGCAACCCTAGTACTAGGTCAGCTGTACACACAAGTATCTACTTTTTCACCACCCCTCCAACCACACCCCACCACTCCCCCCAACCTGTTGTTTCCCTCTCCCACACCCCCACCCCCGCACCCCCACACATCCTTCCAATGGCTTTCTTTTCATTCATCAGTGATTTTCCTGTCTTTTATTATTTGTTGTCCGCCGTTTTTTGTTAATTATTATTCTCCAGTCTACATGTGCAAAATAAGATCCCCCACCATATGTGTAATGCCTCATTTTAACCTACTATTGTCTATATTGTTCATACCATCTCATCATCTCATCCATAAATAGTTCATATGCACTATAAGTGTTAAGGCCAGAACACCAGAGCCTCGGTGCTGAAAAAAAGATGTTATTCAACTGGAATACAAACTTGGAAACAAAAATAATAAAAAATATATAGCTTTTATTCATCTTAACATACAGTATTTTCTCAGTGTCGAAACATTGGTGTTCCGGCCGTGAACAAGTACAACCATTTATATAAGTGTTTGACAGTAAGTGGCAACAGCAGTAAGGTATAGTTTGTTGGAGTGTTATGTCCTGGCAACATTGAAGGTCATATCAGGACGGGAAAGTAAGGTATCAAATCAGAATGTAATGTGCATGGGTGTAGCCTTAATGTCTAAGGCTGGACGGGATGCCTTGAGCGCCCATCTCCCGTTTTGGTAGGTCGTGGTATTCGAACTCCTGACTGGGTAAAGCCAATGACTTAAAAAGTAATACTAGTTGCTACCTAGCCTGGTGTTTGGGCATTACTAGGATAGGGCAAGGAACAGTGGAGTTGTTTGTTTGTTTCTTGTTGTTTTACATCCTAGCAACATCTAAGATCATATCAGGAGGGGTACCGACTTGTGACAGTGCACACTCATGGCGACTTTACAGTGCTGTCCCACTGGGAAACTAGGCCGCCGGCACCATGACCTGGTATCCCACTCAGTCATATTATCCTGACACTGAGCTCACCAGTCCTTGCCCTGTTCTAATAATGCCGAGCGCCTGGCTAGGAAGCGACAAGTATACATTTTTAAGTCATTGGTTTGACTCAACCAGGTTTCGAAGCCACGACCTCACGATCTACCAGCACGGGAGACGGATGCTCTAACTCATTCGGCCATCCCGTCTGGCAGGAGCAGTGGAAAGAGGAAGACCAATTGACTGCATTGACATGTCCCTTGCTTAATCAACTAATGTACATCAAAATATTGATTGATCAATATAATAACCTTCCTGATTAGAAAGACCGTAAATAGGGTCTGAGAAATTGTGGGAATGTGAAGAGTGGAGTTGGTAATTGGCAATCACACCCAGTGCTCGGCTTGGCTGGTCTTTTGTTTTCTCGGGTGTTCTTACTCTATGGTGTTTCTTCTTGCACTTCTATGGAAGCCTACCCTGATCATGTTTATCCATACATGGCGTCTATATTTCACACTGCTCATAAGAATGTCGTGGGGTTCATTTGTATCAGCTAAAATTAGATCAGTGTGTCTGTGTGTGTATATCAAATGTATGTGTGTAACATATGCATATCAAATGTGTGCGCGTGTAATATATATGCATGGTGCATAGCTCATATAACTACATTATTTTATGTACATTTATATATATATCACATTATTTATATATATATATATATATTTCTTTAGACATTTATTTATATACATATATTTTTACATTTTATTTATATATATATATTAATTTTTGTTTATATATTACATTTATTCATATATATATATATATATACATAATTTATATATGTATAACTTATATATTATATATATAATGTATATATATATATACATGCGCTATGTATTGTGCAGGTGATGCATGAGTGAACATTAATAACATAAGTTGGCTAATAAAGGCAATTAATCCTAACATTGCACAAATACAAAGGTACACAACTTTCACGACAGAAACATCAATGTCTAGGATGACTTTGACAGCAAAGCACAATGGCAGCTACCTCCATCCACCGTCCATTTTAAACAAAAATACATGTTTAATTTCTAAACAATATTCCAACTTAAAGTTGCATAGTCCGATGGTTTTGAGTTTCTGTCATTTTCTAAGATAAATACGTTAGGTTGATCGTTATAATCTACCTTATTTTTATTTGAAATAACCTTGATGTTAAATGGCTAACTTTTGAGATATTTTACATGCAAACATGAACAATTAATTTTGGCAAGCACACCAAAAATCTGACACCATAGGCTTCTGCGGTAACGGGTTCTATTAAACAGCCTCAGTATTTCCTTCTATGTGGCGACAAATGTTTACTAAATGGATCAGTAGGCCTATCTAAATTAGATATGTAGAATCAAATCTAGATAATTGTTGTGGTTTTGAAAATTTGATGTTTTCATCGGACTATGCTGCTTTAAGAAGAAGTCAAAAACTAACAAAATAGGGAGAGTAAGACATTGCATTGTGTAAGTTACGTTATGGGCAGAATAAAAAAATTGTCACCAAAAAAACAAAAAAATTTAAACAAAATTTAGCTGCATGGATTGGCGTTATTTTAAGTATTTAGGCTGCAATAGACTATGGCTACTGCTAGTTAGGTAGGGCCCCCTCTGTTACAAATAATACCGACCCCCCTTGGCACTCCTTATTGCAGTTTGAATTTGAGGGCCGTTCAGTTGAAAAGGCATGACTGGGTGAGGGTGGGTGTGGGTGTGGGTGTGGGTGGGGGTGAGGGCTGGACAACAACAAATAACGGACACAAAATCCCATCAAAATTCTGCTTTCGGCAAAATTTCTGGTTGTTCTTCTTGGTCAGTGGATATTCTCCTTTGACAGGACAACCAATGGGAGGGGCGTGCTGCTTACCGTAGGTCACCGCGAGATGGCAGCACCGCCATGCGTGAGTACGCTCGTTCACTACCGCGTGCTGTGTCCCTTGATGACGTAGGCATGACGTCACCTGATGACGTAGGCATGACTTCACCGGTCCAGGTTCTGGCACCGTCCCTCTGACAAAATAAGCCATGAAGCTAGCACGTGACCGCGGAAAGCGGCTAACTCCCTTGGGCATTTGGTGGCATTTAAATATTTGTTTTAATATATATATAATTATATATATATATGTGTATATATATATATATGTATTTATATGTATATTATATATATATATCACGGTTTTATATATTTAAGCAAGTTTCATGCATTTTGCTCAATTTAATGTATGTTGACTTTTTCTCTTAAAATTTTACTTTGTTGACTTTATATTTAAAGTACAGTGAAAGAATTTTGCCTGTATCAAATTTAGCATGTATGCACCGAATTATGCGCTAAATAATCTATTATGGGAGCATAAACAAGGACACTGCCATAAATCAGTTCTCTTCTATATATTAGTTATTACCTACTGTCATAGGAGTTAGTTCCTGCTTCTGCCACTATGGCGCCACTTGTGACAGATTATAGGCATTCGGCTAGAAGATATGGAAATAATTATGCGTCTGTTTAGCGATGAGCCCATTGGTTATTTATGCGTAAATTTTTCGTATTAGAAAAATAAAGCAGGCTCTTTCACCGGGAGAAAATATGACAAGTAACATGTATGGTGCATAGTCTAGTTCTTTGAAAACATGTGGGAGAAAATATGACAAGTAACATGTAGGGTGCATAGTCCAATTCTTTGAAAACATGTGCATGGTCCTTGCATTGCATGGTGCAACTATCTAAATACAGTGCTTTTCTTACAGCCGACACAGATAGTTGCCCAGAACCTAGCACAGGCAATGTATCAGAGGGTGAGGACTAGCACTCGATATATATGCTTCCAGTCTTCACTGAAACACCATATTTATTTTCTCATTTTTGTTATGCAAACCCGTAAACCAAAAACAAAGGGGCGGAGGGAAGAGGAGAGCCAACAAATATATATATATATTTATATACATTTATATACATTTATGCTGTATAAGAATTCTCCATGCCCCCATCTCTGCCAATTTGGATTTCCACCGCTGTGTATAACTTACAGTGTCATCAAAGGCCAGTTGCTCTCACACCATGTCTATCTTGTGTGGGAGGTTACAAATTCCTTGGGTCGGTAAAAGTGTAGGCTCTGGCTTTCTATTGACAAACTGTCTAATGGTGAAAACAAGTCTATTCAGGCTTATCCATGATACTTGATAGGCAGTATAAATCTTCAAGAAAAAATAAAGAAAAATATGAGTATAGTAACCCAGAGTTCCATACTCCCTTCTCAGCTCCAGCCACCAGTAATCGGGGATAGAGTCTGGGGCTAGTCATCTACTGCTCCAACCTACTCAACCTCAGCTACATCGGTGGTGCCATCTCCCATTGCTCACCTCTGCTGATTTACCTCATTCTGTTACCACCGAAAAATTTGCTTTGAATCATTATGCTATTAAATATGGCCTTTTCATGTTTTACTTTTGCAAATCAAGAAAAAATATTGCTTATATTTAATAACTTCTTAACATTATGATATTCAAAAGGGTCAAGTATCTGAAAATATCAGAAAAGGCTGTGTTTGCAAATCAGGAAAGATATATTATATATATATATATATATATATATATATATATATATATATACAGTATAACCCTGTTAAACCAAATTTGAAGGGACCCTAGAAATTTGTTTGGATTAACCGATTATTGGTTTAACCAAGCTTTGGCTTTGACTTTAAGTAAGCGTGTATTGCACGTGTAATATACAATGTATTTGGACACTTTGATTATTGGTTTTAATGTATGTAAAGTATAACACCGTTAAACCAAGCTCGGTTAAATCAAATGATCAGTTAACCCAAACTTTTTTTCAGCAGCCTGGCAAAATACTACCATTTATCATATAAAATGTCAGTGGGGTCTCAGATGACCTTATAACCACATGAAAGTTTGGCTTAACCGTACCGGAGTGTCATGGGGTTCGACAATTTTGTTTGGATTAACCGATAATTTGGATTAATCGACTTTGGTTTAACCAAATTTTGTTTGTGATAAATGGTAGTATTTTGTTGGGCCGCCGAAAAAAGTTTGGATTAACCGATCGTTTGGTTTAACCCAGCTTGGTTTAACGGGGTTATACTGTATATATATATCACTTGGATTTGACCATTATTCACTGAACTCTTTATATAGAGGGGTTTGCTCGGTAGTGCTGAAAAAGCACTGGTTCTGGTGCACAACAAAGATGTGGTGTCTCAATTTAGACTTGATATCCCCCCCCACCCCCCCCCCCCCCCCCCCTCTGAGACCTTTTTGCATTCAAGGGAATGCTGACAGTTCCAGCTGATTCAATTTGTCCGCTTCGACTGATAAGGTGCATGGTGAGGATGGCAATGTCTTTGCTATGGACAACGCTACGTCTAGTTGTGTGTACTTAATTGTGAAGTGTCAACAGATTTGCAACAAAACAAATAAAGCCAAATGTGAGGTTAGTACGGCACACTGCAGCCACAGGTATTATAAGAAGGAAAGGGAAATTAGTATTACATCATGCACTCCAGTACAAATGACTGAGTGAGTGAGCGAGTGAATGAGTGATTAGTGAGTGATGAGTGAGTAATGAGTGAGTGATAATTGAGTTAGTGACCAGTGAGTGATGCGTGAGTGGTGATTAAGTGACTGAGTGAGGATTGGGTGAGTGGTAATTGAGTGAATGAGCTAGTGAATGAGTGATAAGTGAGTAATGACTGAGTGATAATTGAGTTAGTGATTAGTGAGTGACTAGTGAGTGGTGAGTGAGTGCTGATTAAGTGAGTGAGTGATGGTTGGGTGAGTGGTAATTGAGTGAGTGAGTGATTAGTGAGTGAGTGAGTGATAATTGAGTTAGTGATTAGTGAGTGATGGATGACTGATGAGTGAGTGATGATTAAGTGACTGAGTGATGATTGGGTGAGTGATAATTGAGCGAGTGAGTGAGCGAGCGAGCGAGCTAGCTAGCCAGCCAGCCAGTCAGTGACAGTAAGTCACTGAGTCAGTCAGTCACTGACACATAGACAGTGGATTTTTCCTCCTGACAGTGTTCACTCTGGGTGACTTTATAGTGCTTCCCCCAGTGAATAAAATAAATTGGCGAGTTTGGCGACCGGTCGGTGAGCAGTGAGCAACCAACCCTAACCAACCCTAAACATGGGCGACCGGTTGCTGACCAGTCACCAACCAACCGGTCGCCAATCAGGTTTTTGCATTAATGTCGCAAGGTGGTCGCCGGCTTTTTGGTATTAAGGTTGTCCCAAGCGAACGCTGGCCGTAGACGTAGATGTAGTGTGAATGGGGCTTAACACTCAGAACTGCCACGCCCACGATGTAACAGCAAAAACAATTAAGTGAACCGTACTGTAGTAATACCAACAATATGAAGCCCTGCAACACCCCCCCCCCCCCACATTCAAACAAACCTTACCCCTCGTAGTTCAGGAAGTATCGCAAATTCAAAACGTGTACACGAAAGAACCATGCTCTTGTGAACTACTCCCAATGATCGACTGTCAACAGAGCAGACCGCGCGACTTCAACTTAGTTTGTTCACTTAGTTTAGTTCCGGCTCAATTCTCTATGGGCTGGAGAGGGATCAAAGAGTTTCTTCGAATGTATAGGAATTTTGGGCGTCTGCAAATCGCAGTCAAATTACTGGTCTTCCTACTAAACACATGTTCACAGACTTATTCTTAAAGCTACATGTAATGTGTGAAGTTGACCATCTGCTTAAGGGCGTTCTCTGAAAATACTTAGAAAATGCGAACATTGTTTGGGATAAATAAGCTTCTTTTTTTTGGTGTACTCTATAGGACCTCTGGATGAGTAGGCATATTGATCGAGACCAAAGCCCTGTTCACATGGGGCAGTTAATTCTAATCATAAAAATTGACTTGTATAGTTTGGGTTACATTTCGCGTGTGAACGCGAGGCTAAGTCGGATTAGGGCTGATTCGATTCATATTATTCGGATTTTATAAACCACTTGTGTAGGTGGTTTATATGAACCAAATTTTATGATTCGACTTATATCGCCTGTGTGAACACAACCGACTTACTTGAGGCGGATTAAGGACGTCACACGCATGCGCAGTCGAGACCTTAGTTTGTTGACTTTCCGGTCGATCAAAAGCGCATATTATATAATTTGGTCTATGAACCGGATAGAGGTGCACAGATGTTTTTTTCATCATTTATTTATAGGTTTTCACTGCCCATCAGAAGTTTTTACGGTTCCAAAACAATATGATTCAGTCTATACATATCTAGGTTGAACCCACACTCTCTCATGCCGACGTCGACTAACCGAAACTGGTGCTGGTTAGTATGGACTTGCTCATGCGCAGATATCCACTTCCGCCTTAAACCGACTCAAGCACTGCCCGTGTGAACGCGACACACTTTCAAACACTTTCAAACTCGGTCCGTGTGAACGGGCCTCTAAATTGATTCATATTATTCGCCTTGTCTAAATCGCTTTAAACTTTTCCCGTGTGAACACGGCTCAAGTCAGTGTCCTTTCTAAAGGCAGCAGGAATTAACATGGTATTGTAGGGTGACATGGCGTTTATTAAATTAGTTTGCCTTTCAAAGCTTATTCATTGTGAGTTATTGAATATATCAACTTATAAATATATATATATAAGCATATATATGTAAACATATATATATAAACATATATATATATATTTAAACATACTTTGGTGAACACCTAATGAGTTGGCGTCGTTAAATAAATAACACTTTCCTTGTTTCCCCCAATGAATTGAACTGAGTCTAATAAAAACAGGCAGGCATATTCATCGAGAAATTCTTATTAGAAAGGCATATGGATTACTAACTAAACTAAATTAGGCTTACTTGTAAAATTCAATTTAGACAGCAATCCAAATCCAGAGCGAAATGGTAACAATTTACTTTTAGTATCGTTGGTCTATAGAATTGATGCGTTGCACAATGTGGACAGAATGAGAGCTCAAATTGCAATATAAGACCTACATTTAACACATTTAATAGATTCAAGATTAAATTGTTAACACACACACACACACGCACACAAATCTGTTTCAAAGTCGTGTACATGTAGTATTGCGCTGTTCATAACATTTGAACGCTTTGTAGCCTATTTCCCAGCTTCTCACAGGCTTCCAATCCGACTCCATTAAACTCATGACCATCCCATTCCCCACCCCTTCTTTGTTGACATAAAAATCCTTTGTTATTCTGCAAGACAAGTTTGCATTATTATTGTTTTTATTTGCACTGACTTAGTAGGGATGTTGCAACATGTCCAGGTCTTCTTTGTCTGTCCTGTCAGGAAAGCTACGCTCACCATTCTCGATCTATATCTCCTCGTTGCTTGTAACCATGGTTACAAATGCACGTTGCCTGCTTGCAACACCAGCCTATCCAGCCCCTCCCCACCCAACATCACCCCGTCCCCCTCCCACCCAAAGTGCCCCTCAAAGTTAAGGGCTGGCTGCATCAATCCCTCTCATTCATTGGTTGTTCTGCATCACGTGATCATTCTTCCAACTGACGTCATAAGAATAATCGTCTATAAAAAGAAATGGGTGTACATCCCCAATAAGGACGGACAAACTATTTCATGTTTGAAATGTGTGCAGTTGGGAAGAACAAGTAAGGAAAGTGCATAACTGTTGATATGGCCGTAAAGTGCCATATTGATATACATAACAGGTCACTTTGCTAAGGAACCCACCAGCAGATTTCCCATTGTGAGTTAAGTAGGCCTAATTAGCAGAAACTCATTCCAACACTGACGGGAAAGGATCAATACGAGTGAGTAAACAGGACTCCTGTTAACAGTTCTTCTCTTTTTTCAGGCTCTTCAACGTATATCACAATTAGCAGAAGATCTCAACAAAATTAGCGTCAAACGTTCATGTAAAACGGCAGGACCCCCAGCATTTAGAAGGTACGGTAAAAAAAACATGTCTGTCGGCGGTGCAGTTGGGATTTCCATACCACCTTTATGGAAATGGTATTCAGGCATGTGATTGGGTGCGGGGAAAAAAACGGACATTTTTGTTTAGGTTATCATGGGGACAAACAGCATCCCACTGAGTCGCGAGAGGGATGCAAATAGTGTATTTCAGAGGTGTTTCAGCGGCCAGAAAGAAACAGAATCTTTTATTTTAAACGGAATTCCAGTTTCGGCAGCCAGTAAAAAAAACGGAATTCCCGTTAAAACCAAAGAAATCACATGGCTGGATATTATACGATTTCAATATATGAATATGTGTAGAAAAATATATGTAGAAAACAATGAATTGCAAAATATTTTAACTAATAATAAACAGTCAAAGCACCCCTAAGTCTTACAATGACATTATACAAAATTGACTCTCTCACTATGTATTCATTATGTAATTATTGGAAATATATAGACAAATATATCATCATCATCATCGTGGTGTCAGTCGTGATGCAACAAAGACTGCTTTCATTAATTTTATGAAAGCTGCCTGCAAAAGTGTTGAAGTGCTGCTGGCTTTTGCAAGTTACCAGCGGCACTCTCTCGGGGAGCAAATAGAGGTTTCACACCGGCAAGAACATATAGAGACAAATATATATCTATATTATAATTATATATATATCTAATGTATATATATTTATGCATATCTAATATATGATGTAGGTAAAGAAATAAAACTGATTGATTGATTGCTGATGGTTTAACACAATGTCCCAGCAGCAAGAGCCATATTCACAACGAAAGGCTAGTAGTGGAAATCTATTATGTCAGCCCCGTTATTCACATTCACACGCCTATATTGAAATTTACACAATATTTCGAAATGGTCAGATCCATGCCAACCGACAGTTAAACTTATCTCGGATACAATTTTGAAGTGCATAAATTTGTGTTAATTGCCAACACAATTTAACTTCTAAAACAGAGCTAAAATGGCAGTAAGGAATCGGGCCAAGTTGTTGTTATGCACTTTACTATTTGTTCATGGATAAAAAACATCAGTAAAGAGGTATCACAAGGTATTTACAATAAACCAGTGTTGGTGCATGGCCATGAAATATACACACGTGAGCACAATGTGTCTGAGTGTTACTGGGCACCTTAAATAAAAAAATAATAACAATCAAAAGTCTTCTTTGAAGTCCTACAATCAGATCATGCAAAATCTACCAGCTCATTATCATCTGCAGGGACATAGCTAGAGCTGTAACGATGTGTACTCCTAATTTTGGCAGGGGGTTTAGGGGGCCGCTTACGGCGTCATACCCTTCCGAATATGAAATCATATCTAAGTAACCCCCCCTCTCTCTCTCTCTCTCTTTTTATTATCTTTTAATTTTTATTTTTTTTGACAAAACGATGTGGACGTTTTGGCGTACACGCGTATGACTAGCTACGTCCCTGATCTGACAGAAAAAGGGCAGTCGCACTTCCAGCATTCGGCAGTTGAACAAAAT
Organism: Branchipolynoe longqiensis; assembly: GCA_030323885.1. Taxonomy (NCBI): domain Eukaryota; kingdom Metazoa; phylum Annelida; class Polychaeta; order Phyllodocida; family Polynoidae; genus Branchipolynoe; species Branchipolynoe longqiensis. The sequence goes on along the minus strand of CM059198.1, from coordinate 61,380,520 downwards.
AAAAGTAATCAAAAGAATAACTTATTGACATGACTGTCATTTCAGTGAATTCCATGCTTTGAACCAAATCTCGGAAGAGGCCTCATTAAATTCTCACTATATATGGCTGTTGATAAGCCACCATTATCACGGGGAATTAGGGTTGACCGGTTGTTGGAGTTTGACGTCCCAGCAACATCTAAGGTCATATCAGGACGGGTACCGACTTGTGACAGTACGCACTCATGGCAACTTATAGTGCTGCCCCACTGGGAGACCAGGTCACCAGAACCATGACCTGGTATCCCACTCAGTCATAATGTCCTGACACTGAACCAACCAGTCCTTGCCCTATTCTATTAATGCCGAGCGTCTAGTTAAGAAGCAGCAACTATACATGTTTAAGTCATTCATTTGACTCGACCAGGGGTCCAATCTGTGGATTCAAATCCCATGATTTAGCAAAACGGGAGACGAACGCTCAACTCATTAGGCCATCAGTCTGATATTCCCATATCGGGGGGAAGTTGCAATTATATTTAGAATGTGGCATAGTGTAATGCCTGGTACACACCTACCGTATACGATTCGCGCACTAAAACTCGCGACTCGACCCGACCCGCTTAAAACTTAAAATCGCGAATCGCAATCGTAATCGGCCCGTTTTAGCCCTAAAACTGAGTTTTTAGTCACGAATCGCAAGCGCTAGGTGTGCGCGGGGAGCGCACACCTAGTGATTTTTGTGCGCGAAACGGGCAGTTTTAGATCGTATACGGTAGGTGGGTGCGCACAAACGGTAGGTGTGTACTAGGCGTAAAGCTACATTTTGGGAAGTGCTGCTTAGGTAATTGTGTATTGGCGAGCGTAGTGAGTGTTGACAGTCACTAACATTATAACTCCGCCGACAACCTATTTGATAACTTAAGCCCCAGTCACACTGAGGCTTGCGGCTACTTGCGACCAGTTTGCGACCTAAATGCCCAGTCACCCACGACCTCCTTGCGGCCAAAGCAAAAAAAAGGCTGGGAAAACAATAGTCAGCGATCGGCACGTGATCAGTTGACGACCTGTCGGTGACTGATCGCCAACCCCTCCATGAGACCATTTTGGTCGCAAGTTTTTTGGTGCAGCAGCTGCAACCTGCAGTCTCCGGCTTCCCTCATTCGGATCATTACATTGATGAAGTAAGAATGCACTATTGTCAGCCCTAGTCAGCATCAAGGTTTGATGAGGCCTCTTATGGTGCTGTCACATTACGACGCTTGTCGCCGGCGCCCCACCAACGCGCAAAATCACTTTTAATCGTCGAGAGACGTCAAACTTGTCGGCGTCAGCGCAACATATTGGTAGCATGCGGCCGACATTGTGGTAAAAGTTTGGCACGCCGTACTCATATGAACTTCATGAACCTCCCACCTCCCTAAATGGACCATTTAAAGTCGGTCCCATGGTCGGTCGATTTAGAGAGGTTTTACTGTATATATAATATTCGTTTTAATTGTTGCTTTTTAATTGTATTCATCAGATCCCTTTCAACATCTGAAGTAGAAGAATATAGAGAGTATGTGGAGCATGCACAGCAACAAGAGAAGGATTCCCACAGCCGCAACTCCCACTTGTGGGGCACGAGTACAACTGGTCCCTTGGCGACGGCCGGCGGAGCAGCTGTAGACAACTACGGGTCACTAGCACATGTGCCCCCATGTACACCTGGTGTCCCGGGCTCCAGCGGTGGCGCCATCTCCAGGTCGGCCATGTCGGCGATGGACACCAGCGTTGAGGACCTGGGGAATGCCCTACGCGACCGGCCCACCTTCCGCAGCCGGTTTCCAGCGGCCGTGCCCGCCATCCAGGTATCGGCAGCCGCGGCCTCGCGTCCCGGGTCTGCGCGCAATTCCATGTACGCGTCGGGTACGCAGAGTGCCTATACGTCGCGCGACGCGAGCCCCGAGCGCCGCTTTGGGCCACGCAAAATGACGCCGTATCCAACAGCACCACCCAGCTTCCTCATCACGCCGTCACGCACGCCGCGTCGCATGTCCGCGTCCATGGACCGCGAGATTGCGCTGCCAGAGAAGCACTTGCAGAAGCTCTATGATAAGCTCAGCGCCATCGAGCAGGAACAGACAGAGGATGAGCGGCGCACACAGCAACGGTTGGAGCGTGAGGGCAGCGTCGAGGCCTACATAGAGGCGACCGACAGCCGACGGAAGAGCGGTATGCGCATGCTTGTCAAGAGCATGTCAGTGGACAGCTACCGTGAGGACCCCAACTGGATGCCCACGGATGCCGCGCCGGCACCCAACGCACACTTCTGCCCGAAGCAGCTGGACATGGCGTTCGATGACGCACCTACGTCACAGACACTGCCCGCGTCCGTCCGCTGTGGCCACATGCTGATCACGCCTGGTCGTGACCAGCAACTGGTGACCGACTTAGATGGTGACTTCGCTAATTCCGGCAGCAGTAACAGCAGCAGCAGCAGAGGAAACCTGCTGCGCACACGACGCAAGTCACAGGAGATGCGCAAGGACTTCTACGAAAACTACCCGCTCTACTCATCCGGCTTCTTCTCGTGGCCACGTAAGAGCCGCCGAGACCGGCACCAGGAGGAGATGGAGCTGATGGTGAGTTCTCTCGCCACCACCAAGGAATCGCAGGAGACGGAGCCAGACGAGGTGCACGGGGAGAAGGCCATCAGGGATAAACCAACATCCACAATCGCCACCACAGCCGCCGTAGCGCCCCAACAACAACAACAACAACAACAAAAACAAACAGATCAGAAGAAGACAACTGTCACTTTTGGAAAGCATAAGAAAAAGAAGGAGAAGGAGAAAGAGCCCGAACCAGAGAAGAAGGAATCGAAGCTGTCTTATTTCTTCTCTTCGGTCAAAGAGCGGCGCAACATGTTCATGAAGAAGTCACGCAGCGTCGACGAGTCGCCTGTGCGCAAGTCTGTGATGAAGGCCGGGCTCCAGGCAGGCCGACCCGCCGCGCCGTCCACCTTTGAACCCCCGCTGGAGAAGGCTGGGAAGGAGGCGTACAAAGAGGCTGGAAAGGAGGGGAAGCCGCCGCTGCCGACCGGCCAAGCAGCGTCCAGCAAGTCGCAGCCATCGTCGCTGCGTCAGAAGCTGCACAAGCGCGCTGCCAGTTTGGACGTCACGACTCTCTTCTCGGTTTCGTCGTCTGTTTCCGGGGGCAGTGAGCAGGGTCCGAGCAGCGCCGACAGAGGCTACAACCGGCACTCATCGGTAGGAACCAGCAGTGGGGCAGCCATGGGGACATCACCAGCCGGCCACGCCACTGGTTCCGGCAACAAGGACCAATCACGTGATGGTACTGTGCGTGTAAGTTTGTAGGCATGAGCGCCTGGACCTTTCTAACCTTGTAACATGTCATTGTTGATGTTCTTGTTGACTTTTTGTTGTTGACAGAGAGAGAGAGAGGGGGGGGGCATATGTTTGAGACTGAAAATTACTTGTAAGGTGCTCTCTCAAGATAATAAGCTATATTTATCATTTACAGCAAAATTATGGTATTTGTTCTTAAAAATATAAATAATACATATGACTTCATAGTTAATCAGTAGTATCTGTCTTCAAAGAAAAACTCTCCATCCAAACCATTGTTGTCCGTGCCTAGCAGGTGTCTGGTTAGGGGCATAACGAAAACAATTAGAATTGTTAGCTCAAAATTGTTAGCTCAAAATTGTTAGCTCAAAAGTGCTTGCAGGAAATACAATAATTGTAAGCACAAAATAAAAAAGTGCATATTATACAAGATTTAAACAAAATATGTGATGCTGAGAGAAATTGTTTGCACATGCTTACATTTAGACAATGTAGCTATGCCCCTGCCGGTCATCAGAGGAAGAACTAAGTGAAACAAAAACAATTCATAGATTGAAAGATGGTTTGAACATAGAGGTTCTCCAATCACAAGGGCTACTGAAGACAGGTACTATTGTATGTACAAATAGGTCACCTCATCTAGTAAATATTTACTTATAAATAATATCATAACTCGTCTATATCCATATTACTATTGTTATTTATGGAAACAAATTGAATTGTCTTAATATGACATTGAATAAGGGACCCATTGATGTAAAATAAGAATATTTCAGCAAGCAATTCACTTTACCCGTATGTGCTGCCAGTGGATTCAGTGAGTTGGTTGCTCTTTGCTAATTTTGCGTTTTGATGTGTTTTGTGATGCTTTTTTTCTACTACTAGCTTCAAACATAAACTGCAAGAGTGCAAGCTAGCGAAATGTGTGCATTAATTTGATACAAAATTGTGAAGATGTCACTTAAAACTTGCTGTTTTTGTACATGTCCAGTGTATACATAATCAAGCTTCATTTTGAATTAATCTGAGTTGTTGTGCTTTAAGTTTACCCCTTTGCTGTTGATCAGTTACTATTTACTTTAAAAATTAAATGATTGTCTTTTTTTTTTTTACTTAACCATGTCTTCGTAATCCTGTGGGTTTATGTAAATTTATGTAAATCTGTTGAAAATCTAAAGTGCACCGAAACTAGAAGAATGTTACCCTCATCATCGGACCATAATCATCATCAAAATATAAGGGTTAGCTTATAAGTTTTTAACGAAAACAGTCATAGGTAATTATCTGCACAAATAATCATTCTGCCCCACCACCACTTCTGTCATGGTGGGTACTAAGATTTAATAGTTCACCTGAATAGTTAATAAATGCATGTTTGTCTTTGACTTTATTATATTCTCAACACGAAAATAACCTGGTGTGTAAATCATTAACTAAATGATAAATATATCTATGTAATTTACAGATATTACCGAGAATGTTGACATTTTAAAAGTCTGCTATTTAAATGTAGTCCTTGCATTTTGATTATAAAACCTAGAAAATATATATACAAAAATAAACATCTAGTATAGCCATAATATATTCCACCAGTAACTGAAGTTATATATATTGGTTTTTTTTAAATAGCTTTCGAGGAAATCTAAGGAATGCAATCACAATTTTCATTTAGTTTTAATTATATTCAATATCTATCATCTTACCAAAGACCCTATAATACTAAGATGGCTCACTCCCTATCTCTCCCATGGTAATGTAAATTTTGCAGTGCCACCTTGCGGTGGGTTTGATCAGCCCGGCTGCTGGTTGGCGTTTCACATATAAACACATACAATTATATTATAGATGAGATAGGTAAGTATGAATACACATCAATATGAAATTGCTATCAACAAATACACATCATCATCAGCATCATCACACACCTTTCACATTCATATATACATTTATACATATAATATAGCACCTGTTTAATCAAGAGAACAGCCAGCGCACCAAGTGGTGGGTTTGATCATTTTGATTACACAATACAGGCTGAGTGAGCTATCTTAGTATTATAAGGTCTTTGATCTTACTAAGGAGGACAACAAAAGTAAGCACATTACGTCCTCATTGTATAATTAATTTCTGTCACCACATGAAATATTCAACTTCTAATAATCTGAGTTCCTTTTTTTTCTTTTCTTTCTTTTTTTTTTTTTTTTTTTTGGTACCTGTTGCCGCTGCCGCAGGTCGCAGATTTTGAGGTGCCACCTTCGCCCCCTGCGCTGACCCCGAACTTCCGGCGGGTGCGCGCGCAGGCGGGCAGACGCCCGCCGTCAAGATGGCGCACCCCGTCGATGGAGAAAGCGTCGCAACGACCAATAATCTTCCGCGACAGCGACACCAACCGATTTACGATAGTCGTCAAGCGCAGGTCGCTGAGTGAATCCAATGTAGTCTTCCTCGAGCATATGCAGGCATCCAAGGTGTGGAACTTCTCAGAGACCAGAGTATAACGTGCCCTCTTACCGGCGTCACCTTTCTTTCGCTATAATAATATTAATAATAATAATTAAAAAGAAAAGTTATTAAAGACTTATTTTGTAAGCAAACAGAAAATTACTATTTTTTTGTTAAATGGACACTGGGCGATGGTAAAGTAGTGCGTGGGTGGTGGAACCGAGTCTTGTGGGATTTTTGTGTGTATACATTGTCATTGTAAATGTTGTAATTTAATGTTGTCTTTCTTTTTTTTCAAATGTAATTATAGTGTATTCTATGAATGCGGACAGGTATTGTAAATCTAATTATTTTCTGTCACTACACATTTTGATGGTTTAAATATATATAAAATATAAATATACACATTTATATGTATATATCTATATATAGATATGTATATATATACATATTTAAATATATAAATATAACATTTATATGTATATATCTATATATAGATATATATTTAAATATATAAATAAACACATTTATATGTATATATAGATATGTATGTATATATATATATATATATATTTAAATATATAAATATACACATTTATATGTATATATCTATATATAGATATGTATATATATATATATTTAAATATATAAATATACACATTTATATTTATATATATATGTATGTATGTATGTATATATATATACATATATATATATACATATATATATAAATATAAACAGATTATGTTGTCATCGACCAGGGAACTTATGCAATTAAGGCAATGATGTGTGTTGTGTTATTTTCTAACTTATGGTGACGTGAACTGGCGATAACACCCATTACAATGGGTGCGTGCCTCCATTCTAAATGCTACAGCTATGATTGTTACTACCTATCCATCCCTCGTCTCCGGTTCAAGGATACCATCAAGAGAAACCTGAAGCTGAGAGACATTAAGACTGACTCATGGATGCAACTCTCACAGCAGAGAGCTAAATGGGGAGTGGCAGTCAAGTAATGAAAGCAGTCTTTGTCGCATCGCGACTGACAGCATCATGATGATGATCCATCAAAGAACTAGGCATATTATTGATTCCTTTGCTCTGGGATGTTCATTGCGAATACTTAGCCTACATGTTGGTAACATTCTAACCAGCAACTTTTCCAATGATAAATTTAGCGTCACTTTCTTTTAAATTGATAAATTACCAACTGACAACCAAAGCATAACTGCATACATTATTATTAGTTTGTCGGCCATTGGCGCTGGTTCCCTGTGATCTTCAAACGTAAGGTTTCCTAACTAAAACATTAAAAGTATATTTTGTATCGGTTTGTAATGCAATGACGTGGACTCAGTTAACCAACTATTGCTTATGTTGTGTCCTCTTTCTCTCTCTCTCTCAAATTTTGAAGTGTATTTGGAAGTTGTCGGGTATTATCTGAGTGTACACAACACCTCTTGTGATCATGTGGTTGTCAAGGATGATATTACAAAGAATTTTCTTACGATTTGAATGTTGTTGTTGTTGCTGTTGGTCTTCAACACAAATGCTCCAAATTCATTTGTTTCAGTTGTTGAATATGCTTATAATAAGGAAACCCCCCACCTCCCCCCCCCCCTTCCCCCCCACTGGTAGCATCCCCTGTACATTGACTCTAAGCCATGTAATCCACTGTACATAAGCCTGTGCATTCCTACTATTTTAACTCATCGTCAAAAATGCTCATTCAAATGGAAATGGGGCGAAAACCCTTGAGAAGATGACGAAACAATTTTGTTGGTTAAATGACACTGTAAATGTATGACCAATCTGTCACATATTCCCCCCTGCCTGCCTTGTCTACCCCGGGATACTATCATCCTGGGTCCCCCCACCGAGTTCTGACCAGTGTGTATTTGTATAGCCAATGCTGTGTAGCTGGGGCGTCATTAAGTATTGCCGGGGAGGGAACTGACAAGTTATAGCGTCAACAGTCTGACTGGTTGACCTTTCTACACAGCTGAACCTTCACGCCAGGTCTACGATTGATTACAGACACAGGCGAAGATTCACACGCAGTTTATATACATTGAACTGGATTCTTTTTTTTTCTTCTTCTCTTTTGTTGACGTTGGTTGACTTTAAGGGTGATAATAATTACTTACAAAACACACAAAACACTCACACACATACAAACACACAAAAAGATAAATAAAAATGTATGCTGAAAGATCCTCAATGTCTTGTATTTTTGTTCTAATGGGAAATTTAATAGTATGTGCCCGAATATATGGATAGTGATAAGGCCCTTATCGCGTGTAATAAGCTCTGAAAGATATATTATATATATATGTGGACTTATCGAAGGATGATGAAAATATCATGGACAAAGAAGATCACCAACAAAGAAGTTCTCAGAAAAATTAAAAATAAGAAAAGCTTGTTTGCCACTATACAGCCAAAGAAACTTATTTATTTTGGCCACATCATTCGTCAGAGTTCAATATACCGTACATTGTTGGAAGGGAAGGTGAATGGCAGCAGAGGGAGAGGGAGACCAAGAACATCATGGTTTACAAATATTTCACAGTGGACAGGCTTGAATTATTCAGTCTATCAGAACAGCACACCATCGGGACAAGTGGAGAACCATTGCATCCAACCCCCGACTAGAGGACGGTACTATTGATTGATGATTGACAGTAAAACATCTCTAACCAACCACTTCCACAGGTCGACCACACCCTATATCAATCGCTTTATTTGGGTCCCAACAATACCCTTGTAACCATATTCTAACTCCCTAAACCGACCACCTCACTGAATGGACCACTTCAAGTCTGTCCTAAGGTCGGTCGATTTACAGAGGTTTCACTGTATGCATGTATATATATATATATTTCATATATATCAGGGATGAAAGTTCTCAGCGATTTTAGTTTTTTCCACCGATTAATGTTCACAAAATGCCTAGAACATATATAATATGACAAAAAATAGTCAGTTCTAATCCAGGTCTTATATGACCTTCGATATTGTTAGGACATAAAACCCAATCAAATGGGCAAAGCAAGTAGTGAGTGCAGCGAGAGAAAAGCATGATTGGCAGCATGGGTGATAATACAGTCACAACAAGGACAACGGCACACTCTCCAAGGATAGTCTGTACTGACTGGTCAGTGGAACGGAGCTAGGATAGTGCTAGGAGACTAGTGTACCAAACTTGACTTCCGGGAATTTTCCGCGATTCCCTGACAGTGCTAAGCCTATGGCTATGGGATAAGATCCGCATTTTCGCGGAAATTCGCCATGTCGACAAGAACGGTCATATAAAAGGTTACTATTATTATTATTAAATTTAAAAGAAGGGAAGCTGTTTTAATGCCTAACTGTCAATTATGGCCCTTCTATTCTATAATAGTAATAATAATTCCTAGGATAATGTGCTATTATTGGAGCAACATTATTTACAGATAATGTCACCATAGATTTCCGCTTTTTCCGCCGGAGACCAATTCCCCTATTAAAATGACAGTGCGTTTACTTTCCTGAAAACCATGATTTTAACTGAAAGAATGTTAAGTGAAACCTATTCAAATGAGTTCTTTAATGTTGAAATAACCTCCTCGTCCATTGGCAAATATTCTCCCCCTCAATGTAATTTTAATGTAATAACATTGAATGAAATGATATTAATGGGGGGAGTTGATGTATTCAAGTTAACTGGTGCACTCTGTAGCCATGCATTGCTGCATAGAAGGAATATTAAGTCACTTTAATAGATTGTCACTACTGCAACTTGAAAGGAGACATAAAATTCAAATGGCAACATGAGTGGCATGAAAACATTAATAAACTTAAAGAAATTGAACCATCCGTGGGAAAGCCAACACAGACTCATGCGGGAGGTCGGCGGGACCAAGTGGTCCTTAGCCGCTGCCGTATTGGCCACTTACTTTACACATGCTTTTCTGCTCAAGGGGGAACCTCCCCCTGAATGTATTGGGTGTCAGTCCCCGCTGACAGTCAAACACATTTGACTAAGTTGCGTTGATTTTTTGGCCCTGCGCCAACAATTCTACACTGCAGACAGCATGCATGACCTTTTTACTAAGGTAAAACAGGGAAACATTTTAGCCTTTTTGAGGGCAGCTGGACTGTACCACCTCATATAGTTTACAAAATAGATTCTATCAATTATTAATAAGTCTTTTCTTTTTCTACGGAAATTTGTTTCCCTTGACCACAAAAATATGATTGTGAGCTTTCTAATTTAATGAGTGTCTATTGGCACATAATTGATTGTCTGCTTTTACATGTAAAAGCGATGGTTTGAACAAAAAACAAACACTTCTCGCCGTGAATATGGCCTATGCTGCCGACACGGCGTAAAGCAACCACCAATCAATCAATCAATCGAGCAACTTGAAAGTCTATAATGCCCAGCATTTCAATGTGTTCAACTATATTTTGCATCTTTGCACTTCAAATATGACGTAAGTTAGTCAAGTCTAATCAAAGTTGTTCTAAAGTAAAGAATGTTCTAACAATCAAGCTAATATGTTATTTTGCTAAATAAAGGTAAAATCTCAAAACAATCAGATAAACTAATGAATTGGAGTGAGGGATATTGCTGCAGGATTAATGTGTTGTTAATTGGAATAGATAAAATCACAGGCAACGACCACTGAAATAGTATTTAATTGCCTTAAATAACATGGCTATAGATACATTGACCAGTTACATCATTATCATGTGATTCAAGCCCACAATGGCCCCAGGTTGGAACAAGACGAGATGGCCAAATGAGTTGAGCGTCCATCTCCTGTTTTGGGAGATCAAAGGATGCGAACCCATGGGTTTGTGGGTTCAAACCCTGGTCAAGTCAAACCACTGGCTTTAAGTTGCATAGTCCGATGGTTTTGAATTTCTGCATTTTTTCTGAGATAAATATATTAGATCGATTACTAGTATCTACTTTACATTATTTCAAATTTATTCTATATGAAATGGTAAACTTTTGAGATATTTTGAGTGCAAACATGGAAAATTAGTTTTGGCAGGCTTGCCAAAACTCTGACACCATAGACTTCTGCAGTAACAGGTTCTGTTAAATTGACTCAGTATTATTGCCTTCTATGCAGAAACAAATGATTAATAAGTGCATCAGTATCTAAGTTAGATATGTAGAATCAAATCTAAATAATTATTTTAGTTTTGAAAATTTGATGCTTCATCAGACTATGCAGCTTTAAAAATGTATGCTTGTCACTTCCTAGCCAGGCGCTCGACATTATTAGGATAGAGCAAGGACTGGTTAGCTCAGTGTCAGGATAATGTGAATGAGTGGGATACTAGGTTATGGTGCTGGTGGGCTGGTCTCCTGGTCTCCCAGTGGGGCAGGACTATAAAATTGCCATGAGTGCGCACTGTCATAAGTCGATACCCGTCCTAATATGACCTTAGATGTTGGTAGGACGTAAAACAAAAACCAGGTTGGCAAAACAAAGCAGATGCATGTTGCATATGCAAGTACGGCGATATGCTTGATCTCGCGGGTTCGAGACGCGACATGATGTGTGGCATCAAAGCCTGGAGGACTGATGCGCGACAAGGAAGAAAAGGAGGCAGAGGTGGAGAAAAAAGGCGCTTTATTGAACGCCTCACAGGGTCAGACAGGGAAAACAGAGGAAGTCACAGGCTATATACAGTAATGACAAGAGGTTAGGTAATGGAGAACAAGAATAATGAGGCGATAATGGTATATAGCTTACGGACTAGAGGGGCTCTGATGGAGCTTAGTGTTCGTGGTGAGGGGGCGCCGAGGAGCCCTCCACCAGGACGTGAACGAGTGTAGGGGGTGAGGGTGGAGAAAAAAGAGAGCTTGAGCGGGCAGGACGGCAGGAAGGCGAGTGGCTGAAGGAGAGGTGAGAAAGCGAGAGACAGTACTGAGTTAATTCGTTCGTAATACGACAGGTGGCGGCAGTCGTCGGTAGCAGTAGTGCAGAAACCCCGAACACTTCCCGCCCCGTCGCGAATTACCCTCAGTTAGAGCCGACATGAACAATGTTCAAACTTGGAAAAACTGTCAAAGCACTGATTCTTAGCTCATTATGTTTTTGTCAAAATGTGCCCTTGTCAATGCTTCCAAATCATTGTGAATGAAAAAATTAATAAATAAAAATCCACATAACCATAAGGGTTATTCCACTACAATCATCGAAGCGATGTGTGATAATAGACTAAATACAGGTACAGTAAATTAATCAAAATAATAACTGTGAAGAGACGCATCAGTATATCATCATAATCATTAGTTAAAAATTGTTATTGTCATCACTTGTTCATTCACAGCATGGAGACGAGCTAGATAAGCATCGCTTTTCTGGGATCCATTCTGTCTGTAAGGAATTTGTATGCATTTATTGTATCACCTCAGTTTATTGTAAACATACCTTGCAGAGTTAAAATAAAAGAATTGATTGAATTGACTGCCGAGATTTGGTGGAACTACAGATTGGATAGCATAAGAAAACTGAATGTAACGCATGAAATTATGAGGTTATTATTCCATCTACATAGATATTACAGTGCTAGTTAGTTATTTGCAAATATTAATGTCCCAGCCTTCTAGGCTGTTATCATGAATTGAATCTAATTACTAGACTTGGCAGGTCAGAAAATGCTATAAATATAATATAGGGACCTGTGAAAATAGGAGAGTGATCTCAGATTTATCTCTGCCATATGAAGGCATTGATACAAACTACTGTATGTAGGCCAACATTTTAATATAAACTTTTGAATAATGCTTAATATTGCAGTGTTCATACTATTACGTGTATGTTATTAACATTTATTCGTATGTACCCACTATGGACCACTTCATGTAAAGTTCGCCATAATGCTGAGTCTGAAATAAAGTATTGAATTGAATGAATGCAGACCTGTGCACCTGATCTCGCAGCTTTCCATATTGTCAAAGCTATTTTCCGTATTCTTGAATGACTTTCAGTAACACATTTACAATGAAAAATAAACACAAAACCACAAGCCTATTACAGACCTGTGCACCCGGGGAAAGCACTATCAGTATTCTGAAAGTCATTTTCAGTATTTTTTTCAGACTTTCAGTAATACTTTCAGTATTTGTAGACGCGATCAGTAACTTTTAGTGTGATAAAAAATACACCAATTTCCAGAACAAAGGCCAAGAAACCGTATTTCCGTATTCACCCTTGCAATCCGGAACAAATCCGGAAGGTGCACAGGTCTGTTAATGCCATGTCAACACTTACAAATTATTAACACATGCAAAGATAATGAACTCACATATAGCACAAATTTTATTATATCTGAGATTTTAAACATGTCAATGCCAATAATAACATGAAGCAGTTACTGTCGAATATGGATTTGAGACCGGAAGTACTGATATGTATTTCAGAAACGTGAAGGACTCAAATCCCATAAGATCCCCACTATATTTGTAATGCCTCATTTTAACCTACTACTGTCTATATTGTTCAAACCATCGCATCATCTCATCCATAAATAGTTCATATGCACTATAATTGTTAAGGCCGGAAGACCAGCGCCTCGGTGCTGAAAAAAAGATGTTATTCAACTGGAATAACAATTTTGGGGAAAAAAATAAAATAAAATATCAGGTCTAACAAAAGAAAATTATCTTAGCTTCCAAAATAGTCGTATTTATCAGGACATTGTAATTCAATGTAGCTTGCAATATAACTCATCAATAGTGTCTGATAATCTTTACTAAAGATAATTCCATAATGTTCTATCCAGTACTGTAAGCCATCATTTTCCAACTTTTCCAAGCCCATAAACCAGTATTTCAAAACCCATCTATTCTATAAATATGTTGTTTTGATAAAGTTGCATAGTCCGATGGTTTTGAGTTTCTGTCATTTTCTGAGATAAATATGTTAGGTTGGTCATTATAATCTACCTTACTTTAGTTTGAAGTAACTTTTACTTGAAATGGTTAACTTTTGAGATATTTCAAGTGCAAACATGCAAAATTAATTTTGGCAAGCTTGCCAACACTCTAACACCATAGGCTTCTGCAGTAAGAGGTTCTATTCAATTGACTCAGTATTGCCTTATATGTGGTGACAAATGTTTAATAAGTGCAGCAGTATCTAAGTTAGATATGTCGACCCAAATCTATATAATTGTTTTGGTTTTGAAAATTTGATGCTTTCATCGGACTATGCTGCTTTAAGTGACATTGCTTTCTCGATGATCTATGAAATGAATAAATTTGTATGTTTTTTTTTATCTCTCAGTGTTATCACTTATTTTACGATATATATGAAATGAACAAACCAGCACCCCATTACCACCCATGATTCTTTTCGTGACTTTTTTTTTTTTAACTTTAAAAAAAAAGAAGAAAAAAAGTACTTTGATAGGCCTGGGAAAGTTACTTTGAATTTTAAAAAATTAACAGATTTTCCAGAACCCCTTGCGAACCCTTGACTCATGATAGAAAAATAAAACACACTAAAAAAAACACACACAAAAATACCCATGTTGGAGTGGGATCAGTCCGATGTCAGTTTTCTCGGAGACTGGGCATTGTAGTGGATATCACCATAGAAAATGTGACAATAATTATTTGTGCATTTGATAAATATCCTGGCTTGTCATTCCTACTCAGTGCTAATTCAATATGTGAACTGATATGGGGGAAACTGATATGCATTGCTACTAAAAGTTGCATAGTCCAATGGTTTTGAATTTCTTTATTTTTTCTGAGATAAATATATGAGATCGATCATTAGTATCTATTTTACATTAGTTCAAAGTTACTTTTATTTTAAATGGTAAACTTTTTAGATATTTTGAGTGCAAACATGGAAGATTAGTTTTGGCAAGCTTGCCAAAACTCTGACACCATAGACTTCTGCACTAACAGGTTCTGTTAAATTGACTCAGTATTGCCTTCTACGCAGAAACAAATGCTTAATAAGTGCATCAGTATCTAAGTTAAATATGTAGAATCAAATCTAGATAATTGGTTTGGTTTTGAAAATTTGATATTTCATCGGACTATGCAGCTTTAAGCTTTCAAAAATATAAATTGCCACTATCAATTATGAGAAAATAAGCACGTGAGTGGGTGAATAACATCAATAAATACTCGCATCACTATATATTGGTTATAATTTTACTTGACACCCGCTCCGATCTTTTTTAAATATGCATCAAAAACATAAGGTTCCTTCTTAATATTAAGAAGGCTTCTCGAAACTTTGATTTTAATACTAGATAAATACTAATCTTTCCTAGCTAGTAGAGTTTGTTTGTTGTTCTACATCCTAGCAACATCTAAGGTCATATCAGGACGGGTACCGACTTGTGACAGTGCGCACTCATGGCGACTTTATAGTGCTGTCCCACTGGGAAACCAAGCCACCAGCACCATGACCTGATATCCCACTCTGTCACATTATCCTGACACTGAGCCAACCAGTCCTTGCCCTATCCTAATGCCGAGTGCCAGGCTAGGAAGCGACAAGTATCAATTTTTAAGTCATTAATTGACTCGACTAGGATTCGAACACACAAACTCCTGGGTTCTGATCTCCCAATCTCCCACAACAGGAGACGGATGCTCTACTCATTCGGCCACCCCGTCTGGTCCCCTAGCTAGTAGAAGGCACCGCTGGTTCATTTATTTGAAACTAATCATGAAGAATAACCAACTGAGTTGCTCAATGCCTCAACAACGATCTTTATAATAAAATAAACAATGACCTGTTATATTTACTCACTGACCCAGATTGCAATGAATCTCATACAATCAACTGAAAATTATATATAACTAACTTTTAGTACATTTTCTTGCATTCGTTGATTAAGCCGATGAAATTTCAACCACGCACAATTGGTCTGCCTCATTTCCACTTCCCCATGCCCTATCCTAGTAATTCAGGGTGGAAGGCTAGTGGTATCAATTTTTAAGTCATTGGTGTGTATCAAATCTTTAAGTCATCGGTGTGACTCGGCCGGGTATTGAGCCTACAACTTTCTACAGGGTTCCAAATAGGTGCTCAACTCATTCAGCAGCACTGTCTGGTTTGAGCAATATTGCTAGCTAAAAGACAAAAAATACTTTTTCCCCCTACCGAGAACACTTGGGATAGGTCAAATGATATAGGAATTGGTATTTTGTCGCGAAATGCCGTAAAAGCATTGTACAAATTACAACATATCAAACAGCTTTATGAACAGTGACAATCACAACTATACTGAAAAGCAAACCAATGCATTCCTACCCAGAAACCTAAAATAGCAGCAATGGTCTCCTAAGTCTTATCAAATACTGCTTCAAATGTGTGTTACTAAGTAACATCAATTAATTCATGGCATGACAACTTTTGTCACAGTGTACCCATGTTGATAGAGTAACCTATTGTCATGGGGGTGATGAAAATGGGAAATATTGCACCTAGAGTGGGACTCGAACCCAAATCTCTTTGCATTCTGAGCCAGTGTGCTAACCATTACACCACCTAGGCTCCCTGATATCACCATACTACCCACACCTACCTGTCTATGTGGTTACTTGCCTGAGAGGTCAGTGCAGACGACTACACTCATACCCCTGCAATTGTAAGTCATTTAATGCTTACAATTACACACATACAGGCAATGCACTTACACATACATACACAGGGTAGGTTCAACAACCATACAGCGCATAGCTTGTATAGTATCATGGTCACAGCAACCAGTGTCGTGGGGGTGATGACAATGGGAAATATTGCGCCTAGAGCGGGACTTGAACCCAAATCTCTTTGCATTCTGGACCAGTGTGCTAACCATTACACCACCTAGGCTCCCTGATATCACCATTCTACCCAGGCCTACCTGTCTTCGTGGCTCCTTGCCTGAGAAGTCAGTGCAGACCACTACACTATTCAAAAACCTAACCTCACATGTCAGGCCCCAGGTAACCATAGTTATCAGGGATGAAAGTGGTCTCTGGCATAAAGCGCGAAAATCAAGCCTGGATTATTACACCGACCGTGAATTTCAATGAAAACTCAGGATTTTCCCACAACAATTCTGCAAAAACAAACTAATGCCTTCTTACCCATGAACCTAAAATAGCAGCAATGGTTTCTTGCTCGAAAAAAATGTATCTCCTAAGTTGTATAAAATACTGTTTCAAATGTGTGTTACTAAAGCCGTGTTTACACGGGGAATTGTGAAACGATCTAGACAAAGCGATTTATATGAAGCGTTTTAGAAGCGCGTTTACACGGACAGAGTTTGAAAGTGTTTTGGCACCGGGAACCAGCAGCCTTAGGACCGCCTGTAGCCGGCGAGCACTGCTATTTTACACTATCGCCGCCCGGGAACCAGCTGAATCGCTTCAAATAAACCACCTCGCGAGGTGGTATAGATGAACCGTTTCATATGAATCGATTCAGCCCTAAAACACCTCAGAGTCGCGTTTACACAGCAAATGTGAGTCGATCTAGGCAAGTCGTTTTATATGAGGCGTTTTAAATCGCCCGTGTAAACAGGGCTATAGTAACATCAATTAATTCATGACACGACAACCGTTGTCTTAGTGTATCCATATTGATAGCGTAACCTAGTCCAAAACCTAACCACACTTGTCATGCCCCGGGTAACCATAGTTATCAGGGATGAAAGTGGTATCTGGCAATGTGTCGAAATCAAGACTCGATTAGTACACCGACAACGAATTTCCGCTAAAACGCGGATTTCCCCCAATAGGATTAGCACTGTCAGGGAATCGCGAAAAAATGTCGGAAGTCAGGTTTCAAGTGTCCTTGTTGTGACTGTATTATCGCCAATAAGTAACAATTCCTTGTTTGCGCTTTATGTTCCAGCAACATCTAAGGTCATATAGGAACTGGATTCAAACCAACCAATTGTTCCCATATACATACATCCTGATTCCATGGCATTTTGTTTAACGTTAATCGGTAAATATAAAAAATAGCGGAAATCCGCGAAATCGCTGAGATATTTCATCCCTGAGTTATGTAGCTGACGCGTTAAATGCAAACTTAACCAAACCGTAAAGCTAAGATTCCATATACGTGGTATGTGAATGCGAATGTGGCATAGATACCAATGCCATTTTCGTTATTTTTTACTCCAAATTTGTGAATGAAAGTCAAAGTTACAGGTATACTCTATGGGAAATGGAGCCACATTCGCATTCGCATTCGCACCGGTCGGTACATGGACCGAGCCACTTGGCGCATTCACATTCGGACATATGGAAGCACCACTGTTCCTTTAGATGCTTTTCCATTTTTTGCCGCATTCACATTCGCATATCACGTATATGGAATCGCATGGAATCTTAACTTAAGTTAAATGCAAGCTTTCGCTCACAATAGATCACCCACCACTACACACCTTTTACCACCCTCTCACCCTACATGCACCAGCCTCTGGGGGCTTAGTGTCAAAGGTGTGGGCGCATGCTATTAATTATTATCACTTCAGTCATTAAATAAGTAATTAAATAATGTGTTATAAGTTCCTTATTTCAAATGAGGTATTTCAAACTAAAATAAGGTAGAGTATAAGAATCAACCTAAAAATGTCTGTCTTAAAATAAAAACAGAAACTAAAAACCATCGGACTATGCAATTTCGAAACGATCATCATATATTGTGGGATACGATCATCATATATCGTGGGACACGATCCTCATATATCGTGGGAAACGATGCTCGTATATCGTGGGAAACGATGCTCGTATATCGTGGGAAACGATCCTCATATATCATGGGAAATGATCCTCATATATCGTGGGAAACGATCATCATATATTGTGGGACACGATCCTCATATATCGTGGGAACCGATCCTTATATATCGTGGGAAACGATCCTCATATATCGTGGGAAACGATCCTTATATATCGTGGGAAACGATTCTCGAATATTGGGGGAAACTATCCTCATATATCGAGGGAAACGATCCTCATATATCGTGGAAACGATGCTCGTATATCATGGGAAACGATCCTTGTATATCATGGGAAATGATCCTCATATATCGTGGAAACGATGCTCGTATATTGTGGGAGACGATCCTCATATATCGTGGAAACGATGCTCGTATATCGTGGGAAACCATCCTCATATATCGTGGAAACGATCCTCTTATATCGTGGGAAACGATGCTCGTATATCGTGGGAAACGATCCTCGTATATCGTGGAAACGATGCTCGTATATCGTGGGAAACCATCCTCATATATCGTGGAAACGATCCTCTTATATCGTGGGAAACGATGCTCGTATATCGTGGGAAATGATCCTCCTATATCGTGGAAACGATCCTCATATATCGTGGGAAACGATGCTCGTATATCGGGGGAAACTATCCTCATATATCGTGGGAAACGATCCTCGTATATCGTGGAAACGATCCTCATATATCGACGGAAACGATCCTCATATATCGAGGGAAACGATCCTCATATATCGTAGGAAACGATGCTCGTATATCGGGGGGAAACTATCCTCATATATCGAGGGAAACGATCCTCATATATCGTGGGAAACGATCCTCATATATCGTGGGAAACGATCCTCATATATCGAGGGAAACGATCCTCATATATCGTGGGAAACGATCCTCATATATCGTGGGAAACAATCTTCATATATCGTGGGAAACGATCCTCATATATCGTGGGAAACGATCCTCATATATCGTGGGAAACGATCCTCATATATCGTGGGAAAGTGGGGAAGAGAAGTGAAGAGAAAAAAGAAGTGAACTGAAGAGATGTGGTGAGATGCAGGATAAAGTACAGGCTTCACTCAGAGCAGTAGTATTTGATAGTGTTTTACGTCCTAGCAACATTTAGGGTCAGGACGCAAAACAGCTAGTGAGAGTGAGTGGGTGAGTGAGTGCGTGGGTGGGTAAGTGAATGGGTGGGTAAGTGAGTGGGTGGGTAAGTGGGTGGGTGAGTGAGTAAGTGAGTGGGTGGGTGAGTAAGTGAGTGGGTGAGTGAGTGCGTGGGTGGGTAAGTGCGTGGGTGGGTTACCCACTCACTTACCTGGGTGGGTAAGTGAGTGGGTGGGTAAGTGGGTGGGTGGGTGGGTGAGTGAGTGGGTAGGTGAGTAAGTGCGTGGGTGAGTGAGTGAGTGGGTGGGTGAGTGAGTATCATATAACACCACTCACGGTATCTATATGACTATGATATATAACTGAGATTCTTTTTGCCCTAAAAGCAATTTCTGATTGGTTGGCTGAAAGTTACATAAGATGACAACTGTTGTGCCTTGTATTTAAAAAAACAAAGGTGAATATTTACCAACGTATGGCTAGTATATCTGCAAAACGCACATCATTTTCTCTAATTTATTAGCAGAATTTAAAAATAAATAAATAAATAAATAAAGCTATCAGAGTAGTGCTGCAACCGGTATAAATAACTAGAACAAGATCTGGCCATCTAGTCCACAGAGCTTTTTTAGAAAGCTGAATTACCACAATGTCGCAAACACATTTTAATTAAATATATGTATACAAAAAGCCATATAGTACAGGACACTGGCTTACTTTAAAAATATATTTCAAAACAATTATGATTAATTGGTAGAAGTATTTTTTCACTAGAATGCTCATATTTTACGACAATACAAATGTTCATATCAAATCAGTCAATCAGATACAAGACAGACGGCCATCAATAAATGGACGTTCAATAACAAATATTTCTCTAAATCAAATTTTTGTAATTGCTTCAAAAATCACCAATGTGGATTACTGAGAAATTATTCCAATAACTCAAATGGATCAACCATTTCGATATTTTCAAATATGTACATCTTAACCCAAAATCGTTAATATTTTCATGTCCAAAAATCATAAGCATAATGGTTTCCATGGCACCGAACTATATCAATCCTGTGATAAAACAATGTCCTCTCTATGGGCATATTTGTACTAAATTGTCACTGAGCTTATACTGTGAAATCACTATTTCGTTATACAAATGCACTAAGCAATATCAGGGGTGAAAGTGGTGTCCGGCAAAAATCGCGGAAATCAAACTCAGATTATTACACCGATGACGAATTTCCGCGATAAAGCGGATTTTACCCATTGACTTAGAGCACTGTCAGGGAATTGCGGAAAAATACCGGAAGTCAGGTTTCAACTACCCTTGTTGTGACCATATTATCGCCCATACCGAACACTTTCTTGCTTGGCTTTTATGTTCTAGCAACATCTAGGGTCATATCGGAATGGGATTCGAACAAATCAATTGTTGTCAGAGACATCCTGATTCTTGGCATTTTGTTTAACATTAATCGGTCAATATTAAAATTCACAGAAATCCGCGAAATCGCGGAGATCTTTCATCCCTGCAATATTCAGGGTGCATGCAAATGTGAATATATGGATTTCAAGTTATTTCAAGGCTTTTCAAGACTGTTTTCATAGGAATTCACTATTTTCACTTGGATTTCAGGCAACAACAACAACCGATGGCGAATGGCGATTTTGGACTAATTTAGATTAGTCGGGATACTTCAATGAAATCCACAGCTTTTCAAGATTAATTAGATAGAAACTGTGCATTGTTTGGTGTACACTGAGTGGTTCCACCATGGTTCAAGAATCATTAAGGGCATAATGATGAAGTTAGCACAATCGAGATTTAAATTACAAGCTATATATAAATATATACAAATATGTAATGTTTATATCCATTCTGTAGGCTTATGCAACAATGCATTATTGTGTTTTAACCCATTTTATTCTAGATACGATAGTTACCCCTTCTTTTTTTAATTATCAGAGATAACATTCCCATCGACATTACTAGTACTGTAAAACTTCTCTAAATCAACCGACCATGTCCCTGACTTTAAATGGTCCATTTAGGGAGGTGGTGGGCTTCGGGAGTATTTTTATCGTTACAATGGTATTGCATGGTATTGCAATGGTATTCCACAAATTTGGAGCCCAATTTTTCGGAAAGATATTCTGGAGATCAAAAAGGTTCAGAGACGTGCAATGAAATTAGTTGCAGTTATAAAGGACTTACCCTATGAACAAAGGCTTAGGGAATTGAAACTTCCTACCCTTTCCTACAGAAGGAAAAGAAGTGACATCATTGAAGTATTTAAAATTATGAAAGGTTTTGATAAAAATAGATATTGAACCAATTTGTCACCTTGAATAAAAGAGAAGGCAGTCGGGGAGTGGTCGATCTGTGGAGGTAGTTGGTTAGAGAGGTTTTACTGTATTAGCATACCACAATCCTATAGACCTATTTCAAATGACGTCAGCATGGGTATTTAGGTCAGTGCGCACACTTTTTGGCTGCAGGATGACACACTGTCACACTGCAAACTCAATGGCTATGAGCAATCTTCATGCAGAAAAGGTGAAATATCTCTAAAACCACACCACCTCGACACAAAGCGCTTGGAACACATTTAGAAAACATATTCAACGAATAGATTATATTAAATTTATACAGTTAGGATTCTCCATTTATATTAATTTTAAATAGAATAAATGTTTTGCACTGCGCATACCGGCAAACTCAGTGGCAGTGTGCATTCGTTCTGCAGCCAAGCTGCACGCGCATACACAATGTTTACAAACATTGAAAGCGGTCTTTGGAAGTTTCGTATTTAATTAGGTCAGTGTTTCTATTTTCACAGGATAAGGTTGGGAATCCCCAATACGGAGCTATTCATGGAACTGGCTACAGTTTGTGTGTACGAGCTTCAGAATAATGTGCGAAACTAAACAAATGATGGAATGCGCAAGTCTGCTTTTTTTTCAATATACTTCCCCCTCCCCACTAGTAGAATAGATATGTGTGTTCAATACTAGTATTTCACCGATAGTTAATCAATTCTCACTGCATGCCAATAAAATGATCATGTGCTTATATTTTTTAAAAACACGATGAGAGCTCAACTCATATTGCATATGCTCACAATTACGAAATACATCACTATGATGTAATATATAAATACACTTTTTTTTTAATACTATATATATATATATGTATATATATACATATATATATGTATATATATAATCACATAAATGAGTAGGTATGGAAGCACCAGGCATGTACAAGTTAAAGCTGCATAGTCCGATGAAATATGAAATTTTCAAAACCAAAACAATTATCTAGATTTGATTTGTACATATCTGACTTAGATACTCATGCACTTATTGAACATTTGATTCTGCATAGCAGGTAATACTGCATCAATTTAATAGAACATGTTGCTGTAGAGGTCTATGGTGTCAGAGTTTTGGCAAGCTTGCCAAAACTATTTTTCCATGTTTGCACTTCAAATATCTCAAAAGTTTACCATTTAAAATAAAAGTAACGTTAAGCTAATGTAAAGTAGATACTGGTGATCAATCAAATATATTTATCTCAGAAAAATTACAGAAACTCAAAACCATCGGACTATGCAACTTTAATTAAACTAAGTTTTTAAAAAGTGTGTAAAAAAAGTGTTAATAATAGGAATATCATAACACAATTTTCCTACAGCTCGTTGCTGTCACCTCACAAACCAATCCAGCCAGGAATCCCGCTTGCCGCCCTGCTCGGTCACAAACCAGCTGAGCCACGAGGAACTTCCCTCGCGGCTCACTTCTGCGCCTCCCTTCTCCACCGCCTTCGTCACCATGGCAACGCGCATCTGCTCGGGCATCGGGCACATGTCGCTCAGGTGCTCTTCGGGCGTGCGCGCGGGCGGTGTCTCCAGCAGAACTTCGCATAGATGCCGCTCGAATGTTGCCAGCACCAGCCACAGCATCCCCAGCAGCACCAGCGACGTCACCACCAGCGCCGCCAGCCATTTCAGTGCGCACTGCACCAGCGGCGTCTCAAACGCTGGGCTCTGCCCGACCCAGACGCGGCCTTGGCGCGCAAGGGCCCCGCGTGCATGCGTGTAGAAGCTCACTTCTGCTGGTGGGCCCTCACCGGCGCAGTTGACAGCGCGCACCTGGAGGCGGTACTCGCAGTTCTCGGCCAGATCTCGCAGCACCACATGGTTCCGCTTCGCCAACACGGGCTTCACTGTCAGCGTCCGCTGCGTGCGCAGGTGGCGCGACCGGTGCAGGTGGACGGGTGCCAAGGTGACCTTGAAGCGGTCGACGCGTTCGGCGCGCTTGTACTTCCAGACGAGCGTTGCACCGGAAGCGCCGACCACGCACCATGAGGGGAGCACGTGGGGCGCGGACGGAGCTGTGGGGAGGGAGCCGGCGGGGAGAACCATGAATGCGCCATTATTACATGCGTAGAACATCATTAGGGGGTCATTAGTACACGAGTAGAAGAGTAGAACATCATTAGGGGGACATTAGTACACGAGTAGAAGAGTAGAACATCATTAGGGGGCCATTAGTACACAAGTAGAACCATTAGGGGACTATTAGTACACGAGTAGAAGAAGAGTAGAAAATCATTAGGGGGCCATTAGTACTTGAGTAGAACATCATTGGTGAGCCATTAGTACATGAGTAGAGCCATAAGGTATGCAGGGTATAGCAATACCTCAGGGAGTTTGACGCCCCTGCCTTGGAGAGTTGTAAACCACTGCCTTGTGGTACAGGTTCTTAACAGAACCGAAGGGTAAGGGAGCAAACCCTAAACAGAAAACCATGTCGCTGTGGCAGCATTAAGGGCGGTTGATGTATGGAACTCCCAACATCTCCCAACCAGCCACTGCAGAGACAAATAGTTTTGCGCCTGTCTTGACATGTTCTTGATGGTGTGAAACCTCTATTTGCTCCCTGAGAGAGTGCCGCTGGTAACTTGCAAAAGCCAGCAGCACTTCAAGACTTTTTCAGGCAGCTTTCATGAAATGATACCATCAAGAGAAACCTGAAGCTGAGAGACATTAAGACCGACTCATGGACGCAACTCTCACAGCAGAGAGCTAAATGGAGAGCGGCAGTCAAGTAATGAAAGCAGTCTTTGTCTCATCGCGACCGACAGCATGATGATGATGATGAGAGCCATTAGGGGCCATTAGTACATGAGTAGAACAGCATTAGTGAGCCATTAGTATATGAGTAGAACATCATTACAGGGTTATTACTACATGAGTAGAAGATAATTAAAGGGTAATTAGATTACCAGTAGTGGACATTTGGTACAGAATTAGAACATAATTAAAGTTGCATAGTCCCCTGATTTTGAGTTTGTTATTTTCTGAGATAAATATATTAGGTTTTGTTTGTTGGTTTACGCCCTAGCAACATCTAAGGTCAGGACGGGTACCGACTTGTGACAGTGAGCACTCATGGTGACGTTATACTGTCCCACTGGGAGACCAGGCCACCAGCATCATGACCTGATATCCCACTCAGTCACATTATCATGACACTGAGCCAACCAGTCCTTGCCATATCCTAATAATGCTGAGCGCCAGGCTAGGAAGCGACAAGTATTAATTTTTAAGTCATTGGTTTGACTCGACCACGGTTCGAACCTACGATCCCATGGTCTACCAACACAGGAGACGGACGCTCTAACTGCCATCCCATCTGGTCAATATATTTGGTTGATCATTATAATCTACCTTACTTTAGCTTGAAGTAACTTTTATTTTAAATGGCTAACTTTGAAGCGCAAAGACATCAAATGAATTTTGGCAAGCATACGAAAACTCTGACACCATAGGCTTCTGCAGTAACAGGTTTTTTTGAATTGGCTCGGTATTCCGTTCTATATGGTGACAAATGCTTGATAAGTGCACCAGTATCTCAGTTAGATATGTAGAATCAAATCTAGATCACTGCTACGGTTTAGAAAATTCGATGTTTTCAATTTGATGTTTTCATCGGACTATCCAGGTTTAATGGACAATTAGAACACAAGTAGTCAACAATTAGATCACAATTAATGGACCAGTATTGTAGAATTAGACCATAAGTAGTTAACAAGTAGTCAACAATTAGATCCCACAATTAATGTACCAGTATTGTAGAATTAGACCGTAAGTAGTTAACAAGTAGTTAACAATTAGATCACAATTAGAACACAAGTAGTCAACCATATTGTTCCATTAGGTCATGATTAGTGAACTATTAGTATATACTTAGATTAGAACCCAATTAGATTACAATTACTCTACAATTAAAAAAGAAGTGGTCGCCAATTTGTGCTTAATGTGAATATTTCCTTTGTTATTATGGTTTTACATCCTAGCAACATCTACCGTCAGATCAGGATGAATACCGACTTGTGAGAGAGTGCACTCATAGCGACTTCATAGTGATGCCCCATTGGGAGAATAGGCTACCCAATATCCCACTTAATCATATTATCCTGATACTAAGTAAACCAGTCCTTGCCCTATTGTATTAATGCCGAGGGCCAGGCTAGGTAGCAACAAGTAGCAATTTTGTAAATCATTGATTTAACTAAGTCGGGATTCGAACTCACGACCTCTTGCATGGGCTATTGTGTCTAAGCACATAGCTATTTGCATATACAGAACGTTCATGAAGACATGGAGCGAATATGTAACAATGACTAGACAGTAAATTCTAACGTAATTTTCCACAAACATTGGCAAACATTGAGACCAGTTGGTTTTGAAGGTTGGTTGTTGGGAGTTTTATGTGCTGGCAACATCTAAGGTCATATCAGGACGGGTACCGACTTGTGACAGTGTGCACTCATGGTGACTTTATAGTGCTGCCCCACTGGGAGACCAGGCCACCAGCACCATGACCTGATATCCCACTCAGTCACATTATCCTGTCATTGAGCCAACCAGTCCTTGCCATATCCTAATAATGCCAAGCACCTGGCTAGGAAGTGACGAGTATCAATTTTTATGTCATTGGGTTGACTCGACCAGGTTTCCAACCTGTGGGTTCGTATCTCACGATCTACCAAAACGGGACACAAATGCTCAACTCATTCGGCCATCCCGTCTGGCTTTGAAGGCAGACTGGGGGAGGGTCCGACTGCTGTCCCTGCCAGGGCCGTATTCATGATGCGGTGTTAGCGAGCCAAAACTGGTTTTGGCCGGGATTTCTGGGTTAGCGGCGAAAACTCAGTACGCAAGGAGTGCAAACACACCGAGTGTAAGCTAACACCGCATCGTGAATATGGGCCCATGGACTCTATATATAGCCTGAGTCCGGCCTTCAAGTCCTTTCTTGGATCATTGGGCAGTATTTGTTTGTTTAACGACCCCCCCCCTCCCCCGCACAAAAAGTAAATATTGGCTATTGGGGGTTATACAGTGGTTAAACATATCGGAGTAAAAATATTACATTTCAAACAGGTAAAATAGAGCACAGAAATGTATGCCAAAAAGGCATTAAACTGTGGTAAATCACAAGTGGTATGAATATAATCAACAGTGAAGGACTTTTCAAGATAAAAATGGGAAATGAAGTTTTGGTAAAAACCAGTTTCCCTAAAAAAATGTAATAATGAGTTGCAGATGGAATCGGAATGAATCCATAACACCCTCATTTCCAAATATATCATCTCTAGATGGTTGTAGGTGAGGACATCTCACCAAAATGTGACGCACTGTCTGTATGCACTGACAGTGCTCACACTGAAGTGGACAGTCTCCAGTCAAGAATGTATGACCAATACGGGAGCCACAGAGGATAACCTCATCCCGTCTCAACCGTCTGTAGGAGGACCGTCAATCTCTCAAGACTGGCTTCACAGAACAAAGTTTGTTTGCTCCCTCATCTTTCCATTCATCCTGCCCATTAAACATGATGTATTTGTCAATGTGAAATTTAAGATCTGCATAATGGGATACCCGGGTTGGCATGAGGCAAGTTCAAAGCAGCCTTGGCAGCCAGCAGATCTGCCTTTTCGTTACCATTGGGTAGTGCCAAATTGCTATTACGTATTAGTGTAGGCTGCTTGCCTTCAGTGGGGAAGTGGAACGCGCGTCCCAGAGCTTTCTTCTCTCCATGCACGTGGAGTGTGACGTCACGAAGTCGGTGGATCTGCGATGTCCACAGCTCACCAGAACCCAGCACCACGCCCTCCTCATCTCGCATCAGCGCCTCTAGAATCTCCCTGTCACCGAAAGAAAAAGAAAAAGTGTGTGTTTGTTTGTTGGGTTTTACATCATGGCAACATCAAAGATTTCTTTTTTTTGTGACGGTGTGTTTATGGTGCCCATAAGAGTCAAGTCTAATGACTTGTTTCCGCCACTAGACAGTAAGAGTCTCATGGTTCTCCTTGTTTTGTTACTTTCGTTGTGTAACTATTTACTGCATGCATTCTTTCTCTGTTAGTAAGTATTCACCCACATATCCCTACCCTCTGCGAGTCTGTTAGTTCTACCATTGGTTAGTTGTATTTTCCCTGACTGCCTTCACCTTGTTGTGTTAGTTGTTATTAAGTTTTGGTTTTAAGATTAACGTTTATCTCCTGGATTTGTTTGTTGTTGTTTTATGTCCTAGCAACATCTAAGGTCATATCAGGATGGGTACCGACCTGTGACAGTACGCACTCATGGCGATTTTTATAGTGCTGCCCCACTGGGAGACCATGCCACCAGCACCATGACCTAATATTCTGCTTAGTCACATTATCCTGACATTGAGCCAACCAGTCCTTGCCCTATCCTAGAAATGCCGAGCACCAGGCTAGGAAGTGACAAGTATCAATTTTTAAGTCATTGGTTTGACTTGACCGGGAACCAAACTCGCGAACTCCCGATCTTCCGCACGCGAGGCCTGTGATCTACCGATTCGGCCACCGTGCCCGGTTTACCTCCTGGATCTATCATGCCTAGCATGTATATCTTCTAAGAGTTTGCTTGAATATCATCATGTGTACCGACTTGTGACAGTGCACACATATGACAACTTTTATAGTTCTGTCCCACTGGCACCATGACCCGATTTACCACTCAGTCACATTATCCTGATACTGAGCTAACCAGTCATTGCCCTATCCTAGTAATGCCGAGTGCCAGGCTAGGTAGTGAAAAGTATCAATCTTGTAAGTCATTGGTTTAAAGAAAACTGGTTATTTGGATCATTTGCATTTGATGTGCTTGCAACAGAGTTCATGTCATTGTTTATTGGTTTACGCCCTAGCAACATTTAAAGTCATATCAGGACGGGGGATTCATGTCAAGATGGTTGTACCCACTATATTCCAGAGCAGCTTGTAAAGCATTTTCTCCAGGTTGGTTGGTTTTTGGAGTTTTACATCTTGGCAACATTTAAGGTATTACCAGGATGGGTACCGACTTGTGACAGTGCGTACTTAAGGTGACTTTATAGTGCTGCCCCATTGGGAAATCAGGCTACCAGCACCATGACCCAATACCCCACTCAGTCGCATTATCCTGACACTGCGCTAACCAGTCCTTGCCCTACCCTATTAATGTCAAGCGCCAATCTAGGAAGCGAGCGACAAGTATAATTTTTTATAAGTCATTGCTTTGACTCGACCCAGAACCGAACTCCCGATCTCCTACACGCGAGGCCCATGCTCTACCGATCGGCCACCGCGCCCAGTTTTCTTCCAGGTGAGTGTGAGAGTGAGTGTGGGTGTGATTGTGTTTGTGTCGGGGGGTGAGGCGGACTCGAACCCACATTTATGCCATTCCAGGAAAGCATCCTAATCATTAGACAACACAGGTTCCCTGATGCAATCAACCTACTCACGCCTACCTGTGTATGTGTAATTTCACCTGCAGAGGTGAGTGAAACCAGTGGTGTATCCGAAAATTGTAAGGAAATAATTATTCACACATGCTTACAGGAAAAAAATAATTGCAAGCACAAAATAAAAAAGTGCATATTATAACAGAATTAGTATTAGTATGACAATGAGCTAAATTGCTTGCATCTGCTTACAGTGCATCAATGTCGCTACGCCCCTGGAAACTTTGTTTTCCTTTTGGTAAATACCTTTATTCTGGTGAATAAGTCTTTTGTCAGTACCGAAGCACTGGTCTTCCAGCTATTTTTAAATTCAGGATTATTTACACACAAGCATGGTACATAGAGTAAGGTATACAATAACTGTTGAATACACAATTTACAGCATTAAGGGCTCAGCTTCCAAGACTGCAAGTATAGGCCTACACACCAACGATTAATACTTTCATCTAGAATTGTCTTTATCATGACAACAAATTATATGATTGTGAGTTTTTTAAATTCATGAGTGTCTATTGGCACATTGATTTTATGATTTTACATTATATGTAAAAGTGATGGTTGAATAAAAAACTAACGATTCTCGCTGTGAATATGGCCTATGCTGCCGACACGGCGTAAAGAAATCACCAATCAATCAATCAAACTATTGATAAAGAAGTTGTTCTAACAAAAAACATGTGACCTACTTCTTAACACGTGTGATGTTCCGCAGGTAAGAGTTACACCGAAAGGGAGAGATCTTTGAAACTGAGTCAGCCGTGCCAATCAGCCCCTCCCTGGACACGGTGTCATAGTCGAGCTCCTTATGCGCTCTCTCCTCACACTCCAGAGCTGTGCCAATCACCCGCTCCAGGCGCCCGTTGAAGTGATGTTCCTCGGACTTGATGAGGGTGTTCAGCGAGCGACACTCCTTCGAGACGAAGCCCTTCTTGCGGAGCAGCGCAAACTGGAATGTGTACAGAACAAAAAAATTAAATGGCATCTGAGTTAGACCTCAGTTACATTAGGCTTGGTTTGCGATCGCTTTGTGATTACTTGCAACAACAAAAGATCACATCAGTCGCCACCTCATTGCGACCAATGCAAAGAAACGCGGGGGAGGGGGGTGGAGGATTGGCCACTGCTGCCCAAGCCAAGGCTAGGGAATCCTGGTTGGTGATTGGTTTCTTTCTCTTTTTCTTTTCTTGAATATTTATAGTGCCTATCATGGATAAGTCTGATAAGTCTGATAAGTCTGAATAGACTTGTTTTCACCATTAGACAGTTGGTCGATAGAAAACCCGAGCCTACACTTTTACCGACCCAAGGGATTTCTAACCGCCCACACCACATAGACATGGTATGAGAGCAATGCAGTGTCAGTCGGATATATATATATAAGTGTCAATAAAGACAACACTGGCGCTGAGTATGAGTATGAAGGGGTCCAGTGCTGTTCGATACCATGAATGGTACGACCTAATGAACAGTTAGCTAAGAGTAGACATTTTTTAGTCACAAATCCAAATTTGCAGAGCTGGGGGCATGGGGAATCGAACCGCCAACCCTCAGATTAGGAGTCTGACCTAGAAAAAATTCAGACACTCTAACCACTCCACCACAGAGAATTTAAGCCATTGATATCATGATTGTAGCAAAACGGATTTGAAAATGACATTAGCAGTCTGTTTTGCACAAAATCATGCATAAATAATAACACTTCCTGCGTATATTGGTCGGACATCTTCAAAATTCTAGAATAAGGGATCGGTGTGGCTGTTAGGCTTCTTTTAAAATAATATCCGTCGGAGGGAGAGTAAGTAAAGGGAATCCATTGCTCAATGTCAGGATAATGTGACTGAGTGGGATATCGAGTCATGGTGCTGGTGGCCTGATTTCCCAGTGGGGCAGCACTATAAAGTCAACATGAGTGCGCCCTGTCACAAGTCGGTACCCGTCCTGATATGACCTTAGATGTTGCCAGGATGTAAAACTCCAACAACCAGCAAGTATAGTAAAACCTCTCTAATCCACCACCTGCACAGATCAATGACTCCCCTATATCGATCGCTTTATTTGGGTCCGAACAATGCCATTATAACCATATTCTAACTCCTTAAACCGACCACCTCCCTAAATTGACCACTTAAAGTCGGTCCCAATGTCGGTCGATTTAGAAAGGTTTTACTGTACAGAAAAACTTCTCTAACCGACCACCTCCACAGATCGATCACTCCCTTATATCGATCGCTTTATTTGGGTTCCACCAATGCCATTGTAACCATATTCCAACTCCCTAAACCGACCAATTAAAGTCGCTCCCAAGGTCGGTCGATTTAGAGAGGTGTTACTGTACTTGGTTTGACTCGGCCAGAGAATGATGCCATGACATATTGCAGCATGTCCTCTACCCATTCTGCCATTCGGTCTAATAGTAATATTATAAATCGGCATATATCTAGTTTGGCTTTGTTTGTTTGTTTGTTGTTTTGCGTCCTAGCAACATCTATCTAGTTTGGTAACACTATGTCTTTGCAGGAGTACTTCTCTTCAAAGGATCGGACACGGTGGCCGAATCAGTAGAGCGCAGGCTTCCCGCTCCAAAGGTCGTGAGTTCAGGGATCCCACTGAATAAAACCAATGACTTACAACATTGATACTTGTCACTGCTTACCCTGGCACTTGGCATTACTAGGATAGGGCAAGGACTCACTAGCTCAGTATTGGGATAATGAGACTGAGGGGAAAATTGGGTCATGGTGCTAGCAGTAGCAGCCTGGTCTTCCAGTGGGGTAGCACTATAAAGTCACCAAGAGTACGCACTGTCACAAGTCAGTACCCATCCTGATATGACCTTAGATGTTGCAAAGATGCAAAACCTTAACAAACAAATAATCTCTTCAAAGGACAAATCTGCAGCCAGACAAATGTCCTCATATAGCAGGTGTCCTGTCATCGAATGGACA
Organism: Branchipolynoe longqiensis; assembly: GCA_030323885.1. NCBI lineage: Eukaryota > Metazoa > Annelida > Polychaeta > Phyllodocida > Polynoidae > Branchipolynoe > Branchipolynoe longqiensis. The sequence continues at coordinate 61,348,111 of CM059198.1, read as the reverse complement.
ATCAAATGAGACAAAAGCAGTCAGTGCATTGAAAAAATTGTCAGGACGAGGCAGGGGTTCGCCAATCAGATGAGTCACTGAAGAAATGTACTACTGTACTGTCTAGCAGATTGAACCATGATCTGTTGGTTGACGAACAACTGTAGCCTATAGCAAATCATCCTGTTCAAGGGCGCAGCTACATTGTCGCACGGTAAACAATTTCTCTCAGCGTCATATTTTTTCCCCAAACTAAATCTTTTATAATATGTATAATATACACTTTTTTAAAATTTTGTGCTTACAATTTTTTGTATTTCCTGTAAGCACATGCGAAGAATTTTTGTGCGATATTTTTTTCTTCTTTTCTGGCTGCGCCCCCTGCTGTCGACCGCCATCTCCATTGTGTAAGAGACTGGATAGGTAGAGCGCAGGCATCCCATGCGGGAGATTGAGAGTTCAATTCCCGGTTGAGTCAAACCAATGACGTATAAAATTGATACTTGTCGCTTCCTAGCCTGGGGCACAACATTAATAGGATAGGGCAAGGACCGGTTTTCTCAGTGTCGGGATATCGTGACTGAGTGGGATATCGGGTCATGGTGCCAGCGGCTTGGTCTACCAGTGGGGCAGCACTATAAAGTTGCCACGAGTGCACACGGTCACAAGTCGGTACCCGTTCTGATATGACCGTAGCTGTTGCCAGGACGTAAAATTCCAGCAACCAACCAACCATGGTGTAGGCCCTGTGTAAGCCCTGCTTAAGGCTTATGGACTTAGAACTGTCTGTGTGCAAAAGGTAGCACCACCTTCACCAGCATCTGATGGTTACAGGCGTATGAGTGTCCAGTGTGATGGGCATACTGATTTAGAGATTGTTGACGATTGTCCCGCATAGGAAATCTGCCTATACTTTTGTAATTTCATACCCAACTTAAAATAATAAATCGATATGATACATACGCAGAGTAACACCCGCTCATCCGATTGTATCATTCATTCGCCTTATGCTTAAAAAAAAAAAAAGTTAATCAAAAAGTTAAATAACGTAAACAATCACCTGAAATTCTGATGACCAGAAGACCAGTGCGAATAGACGTAGCCAATGTTTTAGGACTCAGCCATCAGCTCCATGCTGTTCTGAGCATCCTACAGCCATGTATCCCGTGATGGTAGATCGTGGGGTCATGACTTAAAAATTGATACTTGTCGCTTCCTAGCCAGGTGCTCGGCATTATTAGGACAGGGCAAGGACTGGTCTGCTCAGTGTCAGGATAATGTGACTGAGTGGGGAACCAGGTCATGGTGGTGGTGGCCTGGTTTCCCTGTGGGACAGCACTATAAAGTCACCATGAGTGCGCACTGTAACAAGTCGGTACCCGTCCTGATATGACCTTAGATGTTGCTAGGACGTAAAACAACAACAAACAAACAATCCTACAGCCACGCGCATGCTCATTGTGGCAATGTGTGCAGGCATCATACACCCACACAGGTACCAGGTGGGATTTACCTGCGTTTTCCCCCAACCGGAAGTTGAGTCACTGCGTAGATCAGTGTTTACTGTCAGCCTACTCAGTTGACCGGGCGCGGTGGCTGAATAGCTAGAGCGTGGGCCTCGCGTGTGGGAGATTGGGAGTTCGGTTCCTGGTCGAGTCAGAGCAATGACTTATAGACTAGTTTGGTATTGCTTGTTTGCACTCAAAATATCTCCAAAGTTTACCATTAAAATAAAAGTAACTTTGAACTAATGTACAGTACATACCAGTAATCGATTTGATATATTTATCTCATAAAAAATACAGAAATTCAAAACCATCGAACTTTAAACTGAATATTTTATTATATTTTTCAAATCAAAATTAGCGGGTAAATATTGAGATATATGTGAAGAATATATTTTGCTTCTTAAATTAAGAATTTATCTGCTCATTTCATTTAGCCAGCATGCAGATTTTTTTTCGCCAGCTTTTATATAGGGTTGTTCTTGACCCCTACTCAGGTTACTGCAGTATGGGATGGATCCTTTATCTGGCTCACTGTGTGCTACATCCAATGGATAATCACCTCCACAAATACTCCATTCGGCGATTGCTTTGGTCGCAAGGAGGTCAGGGGTTATTGTGGGTTCTTTGGTCCAAAGTGGTCCCAAAGTGGTCCCAAAGTGGTCCCAAAGTGGTCCCAAAGTGGTCCCAAGCTGTAGTGTGACTGGGGCTTAAAGTTGCATAGTCCGATGGTTTTGAATGTCCATGACCCACGACTATCCAAGGCTAGTACCTCGGGAAAACACCAGTCATCCATCATCTGTACCCAGGTAATATTTGTATAACTATATTATTTTACCGCGGTAGTACGCCTCTGGATACTCGTAGCCCGGGGAGAATTTCATGTAATCTCATTTTTTATCCTTTTATACTTTAATGTTGTAACCAAACTATGTTGTTAGTGTGAAATATTAATTTAGTTTCTCACCCATCCTAATGTAGCTGTCACACTACGACGACAAGGGAGGGATGACAGCCCGGCGGCTGGGATTTTGTGAAATCCCGACGACCTATGCAAATTCGGGCTAAGTTGGACGACAATCGGACGACATCCGGACGACATCGGGACAACAGACGGGACGACAGTGTCTGTGTGTCTGTGTCTGTGTGTGTGTGACTCTGTGTCTCTGTGTGTCTCTATGTGTGTGTCTGTGTCTCTGTGTGTCTGTGTATATGTGTGTGTATGTGTCTATGTGTGTCTATGTGTGTGTATGTGTGTATGTGTGTGTGTGTCTGTGTCTCTGTGTGTGTGTCTGTGTCTGTGTGTGTATGTGTGTGTGTGTCTGTGTCTCTGTATGTGTGTCTGTGTATGTGTGTGTGTCTGTGTGTGTGTCTGTGTCTCTGTGTGTGTGACTCTGTGTCTCTGTGTGTGTCTATATGTGTGTGTCTGTGTCTCTGTGTGTATGTGTCTATGTGTGTCTATGTGTGTATATGTGTGTGTCTGTGTGTGTGTCTGTGTCTGTGTGTGTGTATGTGTCTGTGTATGTGTGTGTGTGTCTGTGTTCCACTCTCAGTCCACTCTCACTCTGCTCTCACTCTCACTCTCAGTCTGACTCTCACTCTGTTTCTGTGTGTCTGTGTGTGTGTCTCTGTGTGTGTCTCTGTGTTTCTGTGTGTCTCTGAGAGTCAGAGTGAGAGTCAGAGTCAGTGCAGACTGAGAGTCGAGTCCGTGAGAGTGAGAGTCAGACTGAGAGTGAGAGTCAGAGTCAGACTGAGAGTCAGAGTCAGACTGAGAGTGAGAGTCAGACTGAGAGTCAGAGTCAGACTGAGAGTCAGAGTGAGAGTCAGACTGAGAGTGAGAGTGAGGCACACACAGAGACACAGACACACACAGAGACACAGACACACACAGAGACACACAGACACACATAGACACACATAGACACAGAGACACAGACACACACAGACACCCACACAGACACAGACACACACATAGACACAGACACACAGAGACACAGACACACACACATACACACACAGACACAGACACACACACATAGACACAGACACACACATAGACACAGACACAGAGACACACAGAGACACATACATGGAGAGAGAAGCAACTACAGCTTAACGACAAGACGACAGTGACGTGACAGTGCCGCGACAGTGCCGCGACAGTGCCGCGACAGTGCCGCAACATCGGCTGTCGTCGAAGTTTTTCAACATGTCCAAAACAACTACGACAACCCGGCGACAGTCGAGAAAGTGTGGAGAAACTGGAGGTGTCGCGGCGACTTCTGCGCGACAATGAGCGACAATCGACGACAGACCGGAAGTCGCTGTCGCAGGGCTGTCGCCGCTGCTTGTCGTCGTAGTGTGACTGCTACATTAGTTGGTGAGCAGGCGAGTTGACAGGCATCTTGGTTTTTCTAGTCGTTTGATTTAAAGGGAGTAGCTATTCGTCGCCGGGAAAACAAACAAACTCAGAATAGTTCAGATGTGTGCCACAGGGGTGGTGCATGCTTAGTACTGAACTTTTCCACTTAGTGATGTACAGGAGAGTGACCTAGATTGTTGTGCCATTGGCTGGTTGAGTGGAGAGAAGGGAGTGTAATACTGAGGTATTTTCAATCTTCTTTAGAGTAGTGCAATGAGGAAATATATTGGCATAATATAAAATATATGTTAGTACAATTACATTGCATAATTCGATGAGAAACAGATATAGATGAAAAAGTTTTTTTTTTGTTGAATATAAAAAAAGTTCTGCTGTGGATGGGGTTTGAACCCACACAACCAAACAAGTTCTGATCACAAGTCCTACACTTTAACCACTAGGCCACAGAGACAACACATGATTACTATGCTCAGTTCAGGCTATTTGTGTATAGGACATTACATATAAAACGTGTGCGTATGTGTTTGTTTTGTTTGTTGTTGTTTTACATGCTAGCAACATCTAAGGTCACATCAGGACAGGTACCGACTTGTGACAGTGCGCACTCATGGCAACTGCTGCCCCACTGGAATACCAGGCCACCAGCACCATGACCTGATATCCCACTCAGTCACATTATCCTGACGCTGAGCCAACCAGTCCTTGTCCTAATGATGCCAAGCGCCAGACTAGGAAGCAACAAGTATCAATTTTAAAGTCATTGGTTTTACTTCATCTAACGTATGTATGTACATACATACATACATACATACATACATACCTTTTTTATGTGGCGTCCTATACACAAATAGCCTGAAGTGAGACTACTAATTATGTGTGGTCTCTTTGGCCTAGTGGTTAGAGTGTTGAACTTGTAATCTGAAGTTGTTTGGTGGTGTGGGTTCAAACCCCATCAACAGCAGAACCATTTTTACATTCCTCAACAAAAAAACTTGTTCATCTATATCTGTTTCTCATTGAATTATGCAATGTAATTGTACTAACATATATTTTACATTACACAAATATATTTCCTGATTGAACTACTCTAAAGAAGATTGAAAATACCCCAGTTTTACTCTCCCTTATCTCCACTCACCCAGCCATTTTTAAAACAACAGCTGCCAACTAGTCCCAGCCTCAGAATGGGCCCACTTCTGGTGGTGAAGTGGGTCCCCTACTCTCCCCACACATATTTGGTTCTTTAAACATAAAAACCAAATAAGGTTGTGCTTGGAGAGCATTTGTCAGAGTACGGTTCCCGTCGCCAGCGACCTATATCTGCTCCCTTTAATGTTTTGCAAACGATCTAGCCGTCTTCCACCTAGCGTGTGCAAGGATTCTCTTCACCGAGATTCCTAATTGTCTTGCCTTGGAAACCATGGCTCCATGCATTGAGTGGGACGCATAGTGTCCAGTATTGACTCCTGCCTGTTTAAGCACCTTGCGAGTGTGACTCTCGAGATAGCTTCATGTGGTTTAATAAAGCTGATTAGTAGCTGTCTGGAATTCCTAATTCCATGTGACTTGGATAAATACACCCTAATTGCTGAAACTACACATATCTGTTTATCTTCCGGAAAATGATTTACATGTATTGTGGACATTGGGTCCCCTGTGCGATTCGACTTTAGTAAAGGTCTCTAAATTGAATGTTGCCTCATCCTAATCTATTTCAAGTCCATCCTGTGAGAGTGGCACAATCGTTTGGCCTCTGTGTCCCGTCACTAGCAGTAATAGAACTGCTAACTTAATTCCTAGTTCCTTCATTGATGAGTTTCTATTGCTAGGCCATGACTTGAATAACTTAAATGGGTCATTCTCAGAAGTTGTGTACCAATACTGTGACATCAGGGGCCATATTCATGAGCTCGGGGTACGGTTAGCCGGAGGATAGGCTTAGCCGTTGGGTAGGTATCCCGCGGGTTAACGGCGGAGATTAATTAGGTCAATCGGTATTCACCAATGCACTAGCCGTTGCGGATAGCTACCCGTTCAATTATTTATAGATTTGGGAAATCCCTCCAGTCGCTGTGGTGGCGGCGATTTGTTTACTTTATATTCGGCGATTCGAAAATATTAATATCGCCGCCTTTGCGCGAGCAGCGTGAATTTCGCTTCGGATTTAGGGTTAAATTGATAAGATTTCACTTATTGCGTATGTAATTCTGTTAAATATGACAGCATTGAATAGATTTGGGCGTAAGGAATTCACGCCGATTCGGCGGTGGCCATTTTTGCGCCGAGTTGTGTACTTTACATTCGGCGATTCGAAAATATTAATATCAACGCCGTTACGGCATCAGCGTTAATTTCGCTTCGGATTTAGGGTTAATTTGAGCAAATTTCACTTATTGGGTATTTAAATCTATCAAATCTGATCGCATTGAATAGATTTGAGCGTAAGAAATTCACGCCGATTCGGCGGTGACGGCGGCGGCCATGTTTGGTTAACGTTGGACAGTATGGATATCGACGTCGCTGCGGAGGCGGCGATTTGTGTACTTTACATTCGTCGATTCGAAAATATTAATATCGCCGCCGTTACGGCGTCAGCGTTAATTTCGCTTCGGATTTAGGGTTAATTTGAATAAATTTCACTTATTGCGTATTTAAATCTATCAAATATGATCGCATTGAATAGATTCAGAACCACACACACTCACTATCCCCTCGGGATAGTGGCTTACCCCTGGGTCGAAATTGGGGTAGCGTACCCTCCGGATAGAGCCCCAGGGTAGTGCTACCCCGAGCTCATGAATAAGGATTTTCCGCCGTTAGCCGGGGGGGTAGCGTACCCCCCGGTTACAGCCTCAGGGTAGCGCTACCCCGAGCTCATGAATATGTCCCCAGTACCACAAATTCAAAATGCTGTCAAAGTCCTATATATACAAGCTTTCTCAATGTGCATGTCCCTTTGCATCTGAATAATTGAAAATAGACATATTCTGACATTTTTAAGTAGGTCAAATGATGCTCACACCCAATAAATAGCAGCATAGGATGGAAACCAATCTGACTCCAAAATCAAATATTTTCCACACAAAGCTTGACATTTTTAGGACATTTCACATGACACTTGCTTTATAAACAGTAGTAATAATAATTTGAAACCTCATTGCTATGGTTTTGTGTTATTTCTGATGATTAAAGAGAAAAGCAGAAAAATATTAGCGCGGTAACAGTCCAAGTGGAATCAACAATTTTACACAAATGTTCTGCTCAAATCTCAATGCTTACGGGCAATTTCATGATTTCTCTTTTACTATACCATAACTAGGTCCATGCATAGGGTGTCAAATGGTGAAAATAGTTCCTGTACTGTATCTGTACTCAGTGTTTGATACAGAGTTTCATAGTACTTGCGAGTGGAAACAAAATGTTGCAATGTTACTGACTCCAGAAAAGGCTAACTAATTCATAATTTTTATGAATTCTTTTTGAAATAAATGTTTTCAACTTAATGAAGATATTGTATATGACCGTTTGAAGTGAGATGTGCTGTTGTTCAAAGGTTTTCATTAAGTTTGTGACACTTTATTTTCAATGCTGTTGACAATGTCACAATTTAGTGATGTAATTTTCTATTTATTTAGCTACATTCATCCCAATAAGATACATAATACACAATATTAACATTTTCTTTTGACCTAAAAATATCTCCCACATTATTGGGCTAAATGATGAAATGTAAATATTGACACTCCAATAATGGGCTTCTTTGAAATATGCATTTCAAGTAGACTACCTCAAGTGGTACACAGTTTCTAAGAACGACCCAAATACTATCGACACATCCCAAAGCCTATTTTATTTGCGTTTGGGTGGGTTTCTTTCATACACCGATCTAATGAACCAGTGTACCAACTGATGTTTTCCAATCATTTGTCCATCTATTCTAGGTAGAATAATTGAAAGCGAACATCTTGCTATATTAATTGCACCAAATCCTAATCCTTTATCTTCTAGGATTCTTAGAAATCTTAATATTTGGACTATTGTAGGTTTTAATGGTTTGACTCCTTTTAGAAGGCAATGAAGTCCCCATTTCTTGAAATAACTTGTGTATAATTTCACTGTTCCTTTCCTCCAGGCATGTGAAATAAGTCTTTCTTTCCTAATTTTGTCCAAACCATATTGTTCTAAATGTTTTCTTAAAAAAGGAAGGCCAAAAGGGGTGTTGTCGACACGTCTCCGTTGACTTAGTGGTCCCTGATGTTATAGGTTGTTCCTTTCTCTTGGGAATCTGAGCATGTCTGTTGCTGCTGATGTTATTGCCGCTAGCCATGGTTGTGTTTCCCATGCTGGTACTATCAGTACTGCATGTGTGTGATCCATCTTGATCTTCCTGGTCACTCTGCTGATAATGTTGAATGGTGGGAATATGAAATAAAATGTATTATTCCAAATTAATGAGAATGCGTCTACTCTCCAGGCTTCTGGTTCTGGATGCCAAGACACATATTTAGGTAACTTTTTGTTATTGTGTGATGCGAATAAGTAAATTTCTGGTGTGCCCCATTTGTGACAAATGTGATCTAAAATACTCTGATTTAGTGACCATTCTAAAGGGTCGTGAAAATGTTGGCTTTTCTTGTCAGCCAAAGTATTTTGACTGCTTGGGATATGTGCTACTGTTAGCCATATCTCGTGTTTCTCTGCCCAGTCCCAAATGAGTTTAGCCATATAATTAAATGGTTTGGAACGAGTCCCTCCCATATTTAAGTTTTTTTAAACTTTGTACGTGACTGCTAACATGAACTGAACCAACGTATCGATTTTAAAAGCTACTGACCTTGTTGGTTTTGTAGTTAATGTAGAAAAACTGCCGGAGCTGCTCACAAACGTCCTCCCGCTGTGAGCTGATTATGCTAATTGCTGGACTCGGATGTGCCTCCTTCTCCCTGGGCTACAAGTAGCCAGAGGCGTAGTACCAAGGTAAAATATATATAATGGACGGCCATTTTATAAGCCATAAGGTTGTCCATTAACTTTTGAGCGAGTGGTACACACGTGAGGCAGGTGTCAGGCGAGGAAGACGCAGCAAGGTGGCGCCACCAGGCGAGGCAGAATGCCTGACCAGTAGATAACTGGAGGAGCGTCAGTTAAAATGGAACAACTAGTAGAAGACTGGTGAAGTGTCAGAGAATCGGCTTCCGAGTAATTATACTCATATAATTGCTTATGTGAGGTATAAAGCACTCATGCAAATATTATTCATGTATGTAATGCTCCTGCTTATTATTTTTATTATTATTTATTATTGTCTTCTACTATTCCTGTAGCCTCCTTTGATATGCTCCTTTGTAGTCTGTGTTATTGAAGGCTGGAGTGGGGCCTTGAGAGCGGGAGGCTTGCTTTCAAGCAGCTCCTCTAATTCTCCTCCTCCCCTCCAGGCAGCCCCTCACCCCCCCTACTATCTGCCCATGTCACCACCGATTTTGCTCAATAAAATGCAATGGTAGGTCTTAAGGGCCAGCCAGAGTCTTAGTATAGTATAGGCTCGATCCATATACTTCTGTCTTGTTTCCTCTTTTCTTATGGAAGGAATTAATAACACGGCACATATTTTATGTACAGTAAAACCTCTCTAACCGACCACCTCCACAGATTGACCACTCCCCTATACCGATCGCTTTATTTGGGTCCCAACAATGCCATTGTAACCATATTCTAACTCCCTAAACCAACCACCTCCCTAAATGGACCACTTAAAGTCGATCCCAAGGTCGGTCGATTTAGAGAAGTTTTACTGTACTATATAATGTATTATGTGGATATAAATAATGGCAGCCCATTAATGTTTCTCTCTAACCTCCAGGTTATTCACTGGGGAGCAAGCATTCTCTCCTCCCCAGCTCCTCTACACTGTGAGCCAACTGTCACTCTGCTCACTTTCAAAACATATATATATGGACAGCCTTTTTAATAAGCCACAAGGCCATGTATTTATACATATTTATACATATATATGGGTCACTCTCCTGAAAACTGGCCAGAAGTGTCACATGGAGAGTTAAAATCTAATATTTGAATTTTTTACATTTTTTGGTTGCAAATGAAAGCTGGAAATCTCCCCTTTACATCTATGTAAAATATAAATTGATGAGATGAAAAATAAAGGTGTAGTCCATGATTAAGATATGTCTTATGGCAGTATAACATGTGTGTCACACGTGTAACACATGTTTAGGACACCACACAGTCTGCTTAATAAAAATCTAATCAGAATTAAATAATATCATACTTAGAAGCATATTAATCATGGCATAAATATACAGAAAATTATGTCGTGCTATATTGATAAAAAAAGAATTTCCCAGCCATGCTTTATTCACTGAATAATTAGTGTACAATATTGGTGTGGCATCCAGACACCACAGTTACACATGTGATGGAAAATTTGGAATGTTATTTATGAGATATCAATTTTTTTTTTTTTAATTTAAACATCATTACATGTTAATAAATAACACTTCCTTTTGATTTGGGGAACTGTTGTTTGATATATCATTGCATACAAGATGTAATAAGGATTCAACCACATCCCATATGTCATGTTACAAATGGCTGACTGTATATGTTTTTTTTGGTACAAAACACTTCATAACTAAAAGGACCAAAGTTGCACACAGTTTATTTTATTTCCCTTATTTCTTTCATCAAATCTGAACATGAATATGAAAAGTATAAGGAAAAAAATAAGTAGGAAGGTTTTTATTGATGTTTTAAAATCCCATCCCATGCTGACCAGTTTTCACGAGAGTGACCCATATATATATATATAATGGACGGCCTTATAATAAGCACTATTCTCAGTGCTCCCTTCACACACAGGTTGCATGTCAGGGGGCGGGCACATTTCGGTGTCAGTGTTGTACATTTAGGACGGTCCTGTCCACCTGTCCAACACTGGACTACAATGCCACATACAATGTTGTTACAAAATACACACCCTGGTCACGTGGGCTAGAGCCCAGGCACAGGCACAATCACAGACAAGACAAAACACACAGCAGCCAGGCAACTCTGACAACACACAGGTTCTAAACACATCATGACCTTAACATTACTATGTATATATATATATATATATATATATATATACATGGGTCATTCTCTTAAGCCGTGTTTACACGGGCGAGTTAAAACGGCTCAAATAATCCGCCTTGCCTAGTTTGCATCACATTCGCCGTGTAAACGTGCCACTGATGCAGATTAGGGCTGATTCGATTCATATGATGCACTTTATGTAAACCGCCTCGCGAGGTAGTTTATATTAAGCGCTTTATGAAAGTCTGTTTAAAAATGTAATGTAAACGGTAGCGGTTTACTTGAGGTGGATTAATGACGTCACAGTCGAGACCTGAGTTTGTTGACTTTCCAGTAAATTTGCTGTATGAAGCTGCTAGCTGTGCACAGATATTTTGTTCATCATTTATTTTTAGGTTTTCACTGCCCAGCAGAAGTTTTGACCGTTCCAAACCAATACGATTCAGTCCATACATATCTAGGTCGAACCCACACTCTCTCGTGGCGACATCCAGTAACCGAAACTGGCACTGGTTAGTCTGGACTTGCTCATGCGCAGATATCGATTTCCGCCATAAACCGCTCCGTGTATAAATGCGCCACTACTTCGCTTCATATAAATCGCTTTGTCTAATTCGCTTTACAATTGCCAGTGTAAACACGGCCTAAAACTAGACACCACATATTTGGTTTCCACGTGACGATCGGGATAATTAATTATTTTTATATAGCTGTGTATATATGTGTCATTCTCTAAACCTGGGGACCGCACATTTGGTTTCCATATTACGATGGTCATAATTATTTTGTTTAAATTGATAATGATAGCAAGTAAAATAATTATTGTTGCCTCTGTGTGTTACGTATGTTAGCAATACTACATATACTTAATCTATTCCACAAAAGTATACTTGTATGATTCTGTGCTAAAATAACAAAATTACATATTGACACTATACATTTACACAAACTTGTCTTCAACTTTCTTCTTGTAAGATATAATCGTGTTTGCTTAACTCGAATCAATCAAATCTTATTTGACTTTATATTGTATGTTTTGGATGAGTCTTTGATTTCCATGTTACATGAGTGATAAAATATTGCTCAATTTGGAAGAGATCAAAATCTAAAAGTGAAATAGCTATTGCTATTGTTTGGAAGGTTTTCACTTCGGGTTTCCATGTCACACTTCAGTGCCCAGTTTGAGAATGACCGATACATATACTCATAAAGCATGCTTGATTTGGTTAAAGTTTGTTTATTTTTCAAGGTTGAATAGACTTGGCTTAATCTTCAACGGACAACGGGAGGAGGTAGGGGTTGTTATTGGAGCTTGAATATCGTTATTCTTCAAATCAATTCCCCTTTTAGTGATATGTATGAATGTATGTATTAATGTATGAATGTATGTATTAATGTATGAATGTATGAATGCATGTATGAATGTATGAATGTATGTACTTATGTAGGTATGTAGGTATGTACGTATGTACATATGGATGTATGTATGTATGTATGGATGTGTGTATGTATGTATGTATGTATGTATATATATGCATATATGTATGTATGGAGATATGTATGTATGTATGTATGCATATATGTATGTATATATGCATATATGTATGTTTGTATGGAGTTATGTATGTATGTATGTATGTATGTATGTATGTGTGTATGTATGTATGTATGTACGTATGTATGTATGTATATATGCATATATGTATTATGTATATATGTATGTATGTATGGAGTTATGTATGTATGTATGTGTGTATGTATGTATGTATGTATGTATGGATATATGTATGTATGTATATATGTATGTATGTATGTGTGTATGCATGTGTGTATGTATGTATGAATGTATGAATGTATGTATGAATGTATGTATGTGTGTATACATGTATGTACGTATGTATGTATGTAGGTATGTCTGTCTGTAATATGGCTGGCTAGTTGTTGGAGTGTTAGGTCCTCGCAACATCTAAGGTCACTTGGTATTCAAGATACCTAGGGGGCGTGCCCGGCGGAGTATTTGAGGCCAGGCTATTTAAAGATAGCTCGGTTGAAGGAGATGGCCGAATGGGTAAGACTAAGAATATTGGAGTTTTGCTGAACTTAAGGACAAATTTGATTATCCACTAACGAATGTGTGCGTGCCAGTTGAGCTAGTGACATCTATCGGCAGAATTTGGAACCACTCTATTCGGGTACTTTTCGGCTTAACTGGCGGGGTGTTGCATATATAGCTTGAGTCAAAACACACATAATATATATATAGTTGCTTGTTTGTTGGGGTTTTATATCCTGGCAATGCATAAGGTCATCAGGGTTTCCACTGCCTTGTGACAGTATACACTCATGGCGACGTAATAGCGCTCGGCATTGACAAGTATCAATATTGTAAGCCATTGGTTTGACTCGGCCAGGTTTCAAACTCCTGAACATCCACATAGGAAGCCTGCACTTTACCGATTCGGCCATCACGTCCAGTCATATATAGATGTATGTATTTATTCTACGGTTTTCTTCATCTATCTTTTCGTTTGGGAGTTATCAGCTTAGCCCGGGGGGGGGGCTATTTTGGACACCACATTAAAGCTGCATAGTCCGATGAAGCATCAAATTTTCAAAACCAAAACAATTATCTGGAATTGATTCTACATATCTAACTTAGATACTGATGCATGTATAAAACATTTGTTGCCAGATAACAGGGAATACTGAGGCAATTTAATAGAACCTGTTACTGCTAAAGCCTATGGTGTCAGAGTTTTGGCAAGCTTGCCAAAACTAATTTGACATGTTTGCCCTTCAAATATCTCAAAAACATAACTGTTTAAAATAAACAGGACTTGAAGCTAAAGTAAGGTCGATTATAACGATCAGGTTAATCTATTTATCTCAGAAAAATTACAGAAACTCAACACCATTGGACTATGCAAATTTAATATTGTATAAAATAACTTGATTATAAAATTTCACAATTATAGAGCATCTGCCGAGGTACGTGGGGGACCTGTAGGTAATTAAGCCCCAGTCACACATAGCCGGACGAGCCCCGGATTTTGAGCCGGACCACCCACGGACCAATGGCCCAGACTGTCCCGGACCGCCACGGATAAAATCACTGTTTTCGTTGATTTTTTGCCTCGCAGTCACACTTTCCCAGACGAGCCCCGGACCGCCCCGTACCACCCCCGGACTGGGCCGGACCGGCCCCGGACGAGGCCAGACCACCCCCGGACTATCCCGGATCACCCCCGGACTATCCCGGATCACCCCCGGTCTTACGGGGGCAGTCTGGGAGTGGTCCGTGGCTAGGCCGAGGGTAGTCCTGGATAGTCCAGGGATGGTCCGGGTCAAACCATGGCTCAAAATGACCCCGGACCACCCCCGGTCCACCCCTGAAATACCCAGACCACCCCCGGATCAGACCGGATAGAGCCCGGATCGCAAAATCCCCCGGACCGCCCAGATGTTTTTAACATTTAAAAACATACCCCCGGCTGAGCCCGGACTGTGCCAGACGAGCCACGGATCAGGCCGGATCAGGGGGTGTCGGCACGGACGAGCCACGGATCACCCCGGGCCACCCCGGATGGTGGTCCGGGGCTCGTCCGGCCCCTGATCCTGGTATGTGTGAATGTGTGACTGGGGCTTTACTAAATTAGTGCAGTGTAATTAGTCTGCCTGTCTCTCTCCTCTAAAATCCCCAGATCCGCCATAGTGACCCTGTTATAACTGACATGCATTAACCGGACCCCCACCCCACCCCCGCCCCCTCCCGCCTGACAGATGTTACATTTGCACACAAACCAACCAGACCATTGATAGATGTTTCCCCAACCCAACTACCAACCCACACGAGCACACTGATAATACAGATTAAAAAATATATATATTAAAAAATACCTATATGATAGGTTGGTTGGTTGTTGGAGTTTTATGTCCTGGCAACATTAAGGTAATATCGGGACGGGTACCGACTTGTGACAGTGCACACTCATGGTGAGTTTATAGTGCTGCCCAACTGGGAAATCAGGCCGCTGGCACCATAACCCAATATCCCACTCAGTCACATTATCCTGACATTGAGTTAACCAGTCCTTGCACTATTCTATTAATGTTGAGCGCCAGGGTAGGAAGCGGTAAGTATCAATTTTATAAGTGATTGTTTTGACTCGACTGGGAACTGAACTCCCGATCGCCCAGACGTGAGGCCCGCGCTCTAGCGATTCGGCCACCGCGCTCGGTAACCACACTGGTAAATACAGACAAAAAATATAAATTTAAACAAATGTTTGGTGGGACAAACAACACTGAGACACCTATGTAGCTCCATGTGCAGGAATGTGGAACCACACCGGTGACCGTGAAACCAAGGTTCCTCGCCATTTACAGCAAAAATGTAAATGAAGTGAAAACACCTATGAAAGTCTGGTTACAAATGCCCACGTGACGTACGATCAATCAACCCACTTTTTCTTTTCTTTTTTTTAATTCCACAAAATGGGCTTCAAATTGGAACTAGTGTATTTTTGTCAAATACAGATAGGGAAATGAGAGAAAAAGGAAGTAGTAGCTTGGCTGGTGTTTATTTGGGATTTGTGTCAGTGATTCTTTTGTTTACCTATTTTGTGTGGTGATATATTAGTAGTAGCTTGGCTGGTGTTTATTTGGGATTTGTGTCAGTGATTCTTTTGTTTACCTATTTTGTGTGGTGATATATTAGTTCCCCCCCCCCCCCACAGAAGCAGTCTCACTATGGATTAGCCGAAGAGTGTGGATGTCTGGTTGCAGTTAGGTTTGTAGTTTGGTAGTTGGGTAAACAGAATTTACACACCAGCTTCTACTTTTGTTGTGTGTATAAATATTTAATTTGCATCCACGGATTTACTTTCACGGCTATTTTTATATATTATACAAATATATTTGCTTCCAAATATATATATATATGTGCTCTATAATCTATCATGAGAATATAAACAAGGACACTATTTATCTTCAGTTCCTTATACTATACTATACTAAACTTTTTTTTGGCAGCCCGGCAAAATACTACCATTTATCATATAAAAGAGTTGGTTAAACCAAAGTCGGTTAATCCAAATTATCGGTTAATCCAAACAAAATTGTCGGACCCCAGGCCACTACGGTATGGTAAAACCAAACTTTCATGTGGTTATAAAGTCATCTGAGACCCCACAGACTTTTTTATATGATAAATGGTAGTATTTTGCTGGGCCGCCGAAAAAAAGTTTGGATTAACCGATCGCTTGGTTTAACCAAGCTGGTTTAACAGGGTTATGCTGTATATATACATTAAAAAAACAATAATCAAATTGTCCACATACATTGTATATTACATGTGCAATACACCCTTAGTCAAAGTCAAAGCTCGGTTAAACCAATGATCTGTTAATCTAAACAAATTTCTAGGGTCCCTTCAAGTTTGGTTTAACGAGGTTATACTGTATATGCTCTCTACTGATACGTTTGTAGTTACAGTATTGGCCGCATCGGCGCCACCTGTGAGGGGCTCTGACCACTGTATGCCAGCTGTGTCTGTTCGTGAGCGCCTGCAGACACGCTTGGAAGGTCAAATTATAACTTTAATGTGTACTTAAGTTATGATCTTTGTTCTGAGAAAGTGAGGTGGCTTCTTTTAAAACCAACGATTAGATTGTTTGTTTGTTGTTGTTTTACGTCCTAGCACCATCAAATGTTACATCAGGACAGCCAACGATTAGAGAGAAGTGTGCACTGAACTTTAAATCAGTCTTAGTATACGCACAACAATGTTCATACCATATATATCTCAAAACGTGACTATTTACTATCAAAAGCTCCCAATATACATAGTACCAGCTCAATCATATAAACCTTTGACACAGAAGTTATTGCTTTATAGTGGAAGCCAACTTGATCATTCGGTTCCCTTTGCTGAAAGTGGTGGGTTCGATCCCCGGTCGAGACTTACCAAATTGATATTTGTCCCTACCTTGCCTGGTGCTCAGCATTACTAGGTAGATGTATTGTAAGGACTGATTGGCTCAGCGTCCGGATAAAATGTGACTGAGTGGGATATCGGGTCATGGTACCAGCAGCGCAGTATGGCAGTGGGGCAGCATTCTAAAGTCGCCATGAGTGTGCACTGACACAAGTCCACACTCATTTCGAATAGGTCCTTAAATGTTGCCGGGACACAGAACCCCAATAAGCAAACAAACAGGAAGAACACAAATTTTGACATTCACGCCTGGAAGAACAATCCCATCCCATGACCCGGTCCTGTGAGACTGAGAGACAGTCACCATATTGATTGATTGATTGATTGGTGATTTACCTCCTAACAACCTATGAGGTCATATAAGCACGGGTACCACCGACTTGTGACAGTGTGTACTTAAAGTGTTGTTTGCGATCTTTCATCATTGTCCCAGCGAAAACATGTTTTTATCAAATAAAAACCAAAACATGTCCTCCTTATGATATACTGTTATTAGTATTGTCATGGAGGGATGAACATGGGAAATATTGCACCTAGAGTGGGACTCGAATTGACATCTATTTGCATTCTGGGCCAGTGTGCACATTCTGGGCCAGTGTGCGACATCTATTTGCACCTAGGCTCCCTGCTATCATCACACTACTCACGCCTACCTGTCTATGTGGTTACTTGCCTGGGATATCAGTGCAGGCCACTACACTCGTCCCCCTGGAATTGTAAGTCTTTTAATGCTTACAATTACATACATACAGGCAATGCACTTACACATTCATACACACAGTAGGTTCAACAAGCATACAGCATGTAGCTTGTACAGGATCCTGGTCATGGCACCAGTGTCATGGGGGGATAAAAATGGGAAATATTGCGCCTAGAGTGGGACGCGAACCCACATCTCTTTGCATTCCGGGCCAGTGTGCTAACCAATACACCACCGAGGCTCCCTGCTATCGCCACACTACCCACGCCCACCTGTTTATGTGGTTACTTGCCTGAGAGGTCAGTGCAGACTCCGACACTATTAAGCAGTGTAATTCAATGAAAGAATTACATTCAGTTCTAAACCACTTACGTAGATTTCAGCCAACATATACAACTTAGATACTGGTGCATTCATTCAATTTTACCACAGCTGGGTGCTCCTAGGCTGTGCTTGAAAATGGCTAAACAAAAACCTACTTGAAAATGGCTAAACAAAAACCTATGTCCCACATTTTCATGCACACATCGAGATTAATTTTTAATGTTTTCACTTAAAATATTTTTAAAAGTTAACCCTATAATTATCAAATCAAGTTACTTCAAATTAAAGTAAAGTAGATTATAAGGATCAGGCAAAGATATTCACCTAAAAATATGGCAGAAACTTAAAACCAACTTAAACGGATCTAAATCCCCAACAAACAAATCTGTCTATGTGACTCCTTGCCTGATATCAGTCTAAACTACTAGTACTACTATTATTAGTACTATGCAGGTATTGCAGGTATTGCAACACGTCAGGGAGTTTGATGCCTCTGCCCTGCAGCGTTGTAAAACACTGCCTTGTGGTATAGGTTCTTGACAGGACCGAAGGCTAAGAGAGCAAACCCTAAACAGAAAACCATGTCACTGTGGCAGCATTAAGGGCGGTTGATGTATGGAATGCCCAACATCTCCCGACCAGCCACTGCAGGGACAAATAGTTTTGCACCTGTCTTGACGTGTTCTTGCCGGTGTGAAACCTCTATTTGCTCCCCGAGAGAGTGCAACACTTTTGCAGGCAGCTTTCGTGAAATGTATCTATTCTCAACTGTCTCCGGTTCAAGGATACCATCAAGAGAAACCTGAAGCTGAGAGACATTAAAACCGACTCATGGACATCACTCTCACTAGCAGAGAGCTAAATGGAGAGCGGCAGTCAAGTAATGAAAGCAGTCTTTGTCGCATCGCGACCGACAGCATGATGATGATGATGATGATGATGAGTAGTACTACACTCGTCCTAGCTGTGGAATCGTAAGTCTTTTAAATGGTTGACGGCAAAAAGTTGTTTAATGCTTCCAATTGCACACACAGACTGAACTAACAATTACATAGAGATACACAGGGTAGGGTCAACAACCATGCAGTATGTTTGTTGACTTTATTTTACGTCCTAGCAACATCTAAGGTCATATTAAGAAGGGTACCGACTTGTGACAGTGCGCTCACATGGCGACTTTATATTGTTGGCCCACTGAGAGACCAGACCACAAGTACCATACCTGATAGTGATATCCCACTCAGTCACATTATACTGACACTGAGTCAACCAGTCCTTGCCCTATCCTAATAATGCAAAGTGCCTGGCTAAGAACCGACAAGTATCAATTTCTAAGTCATTGGTTTGACTCGACCACGGTTCGAACCCACGAACCCATGAGTTTGAATCACGTGATGTCCCAAAACAGGAGACGGAGGCTCAACTCATTCGGCCATCCCAGCTGGTACCATATGCAGTATGCCACTCAGTCATATTATCCTGGCATTGCGCTAGAGGATCCTGGTCATGGATTCAGTGTTATGGGAGGGAGTGGGTGATGAAAATTTGAAATATTGCACTCAGAGCAGATTTCGAAACCTAGCCTTCTTGCCATCCTGGGGCTAGTATCTTAACTATTAGACTAGCTAGCCTCCCTGATGCAATCACCCTATCCACGCATATGTGTGTATGCGGTTCCTTATCTGAGAGGTCAGTGCAGACTACGACAGTAATATCATGATCAGTCGACGTAAAATTTCATTAAAATTTGTATGCAAGATCATTCCATTGCGTTGTGTTATTACAGCTGCATAGTCCGATGAAAGCATAACATTTTCAAAACGAAAACGCTGACCTAGATTTGATTTTACATATCTAACTTAGATACTGATGCACTTATTAGGAATCTGTTGCCACATAGACGGGAATACCAAGTCAGTTTATCCAAAACTGATACTGCAGAAGCCTATGGTGTCCGAGTTTTTGCGTGCTTGCCAAAAGTAATTTGGCATGCTTGCACTTCAAGTTCAAATATATCTCAAAAGTCAGCCATTTAAAATAAAAGTATAGTTCAAACTAAAGTAAGGTAGATTATAATGAACAACGTCATATATTTATATCAGAAAATGACAAAAACATCGGAATATACAAATTGAAGCCTGAATTCCATTCGCTGTGCTTAGCATCGTGCCCACTATGTGTCATTATGTACTCTGTCAGCTGTGTACGGTGTACGTTGACAGCAGGAGACAGCCCTTCATGCTCAGCCAAGTCAACAGAGGCTATTTGTTTAAGCCTAGAAAAAAAGAAAATCCAACCTGCCCTTGTTTTTCCGGTCTCATTTTACCAATTTGCAAAGAAAAACAAAAGGGTTTGAGTCTTTGTCGAGTCAAACTAATGACGTAAAAATTTATACTTGTTGCTTCCTAGCCTGGCGCCCGGCATTATTAGGATAGGGCAAGGACTGGTTGGCTCAGTGTCAGGATAATGTGACTGAGTGGGATATCAGGTCATGGTGCTGGTGGCCTGGTCTTCCAGTGGGGCAGCACTATAAAGTTGCCTTGAGTGCGCAATGTCATAAGTCGGTACCCCTCCTGATATGACCTTAGATGTTGCTAGCACATAAACCAACAACAAACAAACATAAAAGGTGTATGCTAATTTAGTGAACTTGACATAACAAATTTCCAGTTTGTCCCCATTCCCACTAAATAGTGATAGAAATAAGCCTAATTTTTCCTTTGTTCACCGGACAAGTCTGGTGTAATTTTCACTTGTCCGTCTGAAGTTTCACTTGTCCACAATACCTACCTAAGTTATATCAAAGACCCTATAATACTAAGATGGCTCACTCCCTATCTCTCCCATGGTAATGTAAATTTTGCAGTGCCACCTTGTGGTGGGTTTGATCAGCCCGGCTGCTGGTTGGTGTTTCACATGTAAACACATACAATTATATTATACATGAGACAGGTAAGTATGAATACACATCAATATGAAATTGCTATGAACAAATACACATCATCATCAGCATCATCATCATCATCGCCATCATCACACATCTTTCACATTCATATATACATTTATACATATAATATAGCACCTGTTTAACTAAGAGAACAGCCAGCGCACCAAGTGGTGGGTTTGATCATTTTGATTACACAGTACAGGCTGAGTGAGCCGTCTTAGTATTATAGGGTCTTTGGTTATATATATACATAAATACATTTAGGTATTGGCTACAAATGAACGAAAAATCGCGAAATACTTCTGTTTTTCAGCCCAACATTTTCACTTGTCCGACGGACAAGCTCAAGCCATATTATACGTGTCCGTGCCTATTCTCACTTGTTCCGGAAAGCTCTTATTTCAAACGCTGTAACCTTAAAGCTGCATAGTCCGATGGAGCATCAAATTTATCAAATTGAAACAATGATCTAGATTTGGTTCGACATATCTAACTTAGATACTGATGCACTTATTAAACATTTGTTGCCACACAGAACAGAATACTGAGTCAATTTAATAGAACCTGTTACTGTAGAATCCTATGGTGTCAGAGTTTTGGCATGCTTGTCAAAACTAATTTGACATGTTTACACTTCAAATATCTCAAAAGTTAGCCATTTAAAATAAAAGTTACTTAAAGCCAAAGTAAGATAGATTAGAAAAATCAATTGAATATGTTTATCCTAGAAAAACGGCAGAAACTCAAAACCATCGGACTATGCAACTTTAATATAAACATTTTCTCTCGACCATCGCATACTGTGGATACCGACTTCTAAAGGACAGCTGGCAAAGCTAGAGTCACTGCAATGCAGCGAAGACACCAAGAGCCTGGATTACTGGGACAGACTAAAATTCCTCAAGATCTACTCCATTGAACGTCGATGTGAGAGATATCGAATTATAAACACCTGGAAAATGATTGAAGGCAAAGCACCAAACTATGGCATAACAGACGTATCATTCAAAAAGATATGGTAGACTTGGTAAAGTACCAGCAATAAATACAAAAGCCTCACAATCAACAAGAACCCTGCGGGAAGGAAGTATCTCTGTTCGAGGAGTACAGCTCTTCAATACAATGCCAGCTTACATTAGAATTCAATCAAACTGCAGTCTACAATCATTCAAAAAGGCAGCTTGACAAAGTGTTAACAACAATACCAGATGAACCACAGATTCCAGGATACACCCAGCTGACGCCAGTAGATTCAAACTCATTACTGCACATGACAAAACTGAACAGAGTGTCCTCACCACATGTGATGGGCTCGGATGGTGGAGTCTCCGACTTGGCCTGAGCATATAGCTCAAACACTCTAATCTAATCTAATCTAATCGCAGTGAGCTGCTGCTGATATTAGTTCTTCCCACCACCTTCAGAAGGCGGGTTGGTTATACCTCAGCCTTGTGCACAGCGAGCTGCTGCCCACAAGATTAGTTCCTGTCAATACTTTGACTTTGGCTTATTGGGGTTTTACATCCGCGCAACATCACAGGTCATAATGGGATAGGCATTGACTTTTGGCAGTGCACATTCAGGGTGGTTTATAATGCTGCCCCACTGAGATACCTTGCAGCCGCTGCCACCAGCACTATGACCTGAAATCCCACTTAGTCATATTATCCTGAAATTGAGTCAACCAGTCCTTCCCCTCTCCTAGTAATGCTGGGCACCAGTGTCAGTTTTGTAAGCCTCTGGTTTGACTCGGCCGGGGATTGATCCCACCACCAACCATTCGACAGCAAAGTTACCCATGTATACATGGAGCACCAAATGCGCCTATATAATATGTAGTTATATAAAACATATTAACTCTATGTATTTCAATATTTTCCATTAAAGCTCTATGCAATTTACTATTATTTGTAACTGAAAACATTAAATTTTGAATTGGTGGTGGTTGTTCAACGCCGTGCCAACAGTAAAGGCCATATTCACGGTAGTCATCATTAAAGGTAACAAGGTGTTCCGTTTTACGACGAGAAGAGAAATGCCAAAGGCACTGACAAAAGAAGTTCTTCAATGGATAATATTACATTGACTTCTTTTTTTAAGTAGGCCGAGTCAACACTCCCCATCCCCTGCTCATTGCTAGTTAATACTACATTAGGTGTGCGCAATGTATGGGCACGATGAGGAAGGCAGAGAGAATAACGAGCGGAGCGTTTCGTCTCTTCCTTCTGCTCCTCCTTATACGGTGTCTGCCCGGTCGGCGTCATGTTCGGCGTGCGCACTCTTCTTATTCTGTTAACATGATTCCTTCAAAAGTCATTTTTTGTCGTGTTGGGCTGAGAGCCCCATTTCTCTCACGGATCACCTTCTGATTGCATCCTTGCTTCATCATCACAAACACAACACACCAGCTCTCAACCAGTCTAGCCTTAGTTGATGTAAATGGTAGTTGAAGTGTTTGGAACAGACCACCATGCCAGTGGATGGTGGCTCACACCCTTGAACACTGCCTTCGTTGTCTCTTTGAACTCCAATTCAATATGGGTATTCCCAGTTCCGCTGGTCCCTTAGTCAGGACTGAAGCTGAGACCCAACACGCCAGGTCACAGCTACAGCTAATACCCATTCACACTACCGCCTGCGACCACACATAAAAGGTTGGTTGCAAAGTGGTCGCTGACCATCTTGCGACCATTTTGGTCACTGATCGTCTTGTGTCCTTGTGCAAACCGCTTTGCGAACAAAATGGCTGCCCAGAGGTCAGCAAAGATTGCTTTGGTCACAAGGAGGTCACCAGTGACTGTGGGTTCTTTGATCCAAACTGGTCGCAAGCAGCCGCAAGCCGTAGTGTGACTGGGGCTTCACACACCAAAAGTTCCGGCTTGTGTCTATCCCAGGCCTATCCTTCACTGTCTATAGACTCTATACTTCGAACTCACTTTGAACTATAGCCGTGTTCACACTGGGCAGTTAATTTGAATCATAAAAATCGACTTGTATAGTTCGGCTCACATTTGGCGTGTGAACGCACGGCTGAGGCGGTTTAGGGCTGATTCGAATCATATAATTCGGATTTTATAAACCACCTATGTAGGTGGTTTATATGAACCGAATTTTATGATTCGACTTATATCGCCCATGTGAACGCAACCGACTTACTTGAGGTGGATTAAGCACGTCACACTATATAATATAATTTGGTCGATGAACCTTTTAGAGGTGCACATATATTTTTTTCATGATTTATTTTAAGGTTTTCACTGCACAGCAGAAGTTTTTACGGTTCCAAAACAATATGATTCAGTCTATACATATCTAGGTCGAACCCACACTCTGTTGTGCCGACGTCGACTAACCGAAACTGGCGCTGGTTAGTCTGGACTTGCTCATGCGCTGATATCGATTTCCGGCCCAAGTACTGCTCGTGTGAACGCGACACTAGTTCGGTTCATATTATCCGCCTTGTATAAAGCGGCGTAAACTTTTCCCGTGTGAACATGGCTTTTAACAACATGCCTCTTGTTGAACAAACTTGGTCATGATTATTGCCATACATTTATATTCTAAAGAAGATTGCAGTGATACTGCCCTAACAAACATTTTGCATCGAGGTAAAATACCACTTCCTGTATCATTATGTATGTGTATTCACCACATCCCGCACCTTCTGCAGTAAAGGCTGTAGCTGTGACCCGGCATGCTGGGTCCCAGCCTCAGTCCTTTAGTGAGGGACCAGCTGAACTCAGAAAACACATATATTCACAAACAGAAATTTTAACCACACAAAAAACACACACATCAATGCCAACACATAATTCCACACAGAAAGTTTTTTTTAACAGAATCACCATGAATAAACCAACCACGAGTTTTGGGAATTTGGCAGGCTTTCAAAGTTTTTGCTTAACATTTTGTTTTAATTACCTTGGTGTAAATAGGTGTAGTGTTGATGTTAGTTAATGCAATGTGCTCGAAGTAAACTATCCCTCGTTTTCTAGATTTTGTGTTTAAATATCAAATATATATGAGCTAATCTAAATTTCTATTTAAAGCTTCTCGGAAGGCAAAAGGGATATGTTGTTTTGTTGTTTTACGTCCTAGCAACATCTAAGGTCATATCAGGATGGGTACCGACTTGTGACAGTGCATACTCATGGCAACTTTATAGTGCTGCCCCACTGGGAGACCAGGCCACCAGCACCATGACCTGATATCCCACTCAGTCACATTATCCTGACACTGAGCCAACCAGTCCTTGCCCTATCCTAATAATGCCGGGTGCCTGGCTAGGAAGCAATAAGTATCAATTGTTAAGTCATTGGTTTGACGCGACCAGGCAAAAGGAATAAAGGCTTCTGCGCAGTAGGTCTGAGACCCACCACCAAGGTGAACCATGTGCAACTGAACATAATCTGCAGTTTCCCCTTCACGTAGGATATTCTTCTGTTGTGTACATACATGTAATGCAAATATATTTTAATACCCAGATAATTTGTTTGTTCTTTTAACGTCCTAGCAACATCTAAGGTCCTATCATGAAGGGTACCGACTTGTGACAGTGTGCACTCATGGACACATTATAGTGCTGTCCCACTGGGAGACCAGGCTGCCGACACCATGACCCAATACGCCCCCCCCCCCACACACACAGTCACATTATCCTGATATTATGGTATCCAGTCCCTGTCATATCCTATTAATGCCGAGCGCCAGGCTGGATAGCGACAAGTATCAATTATAAAATCACTGGTTTGACTCGCCTGGGATTCGAACTCGCGACCTTCCGCACGGGAAGCCTGTGCTCTACCGATTCGGCCACAATGTCCGCTAATACTCGGACAGTGTTGATAACACATTTTCTAACGTGGTCACCATTACAATGCCTGGTGACCAGTCCAGTCAGCTGAGCATATCAATTATCAGGGCCCTTAACGAGAAATGTTACCGGGAGGTCAGTGACTTCACCAGACGGGATGACCGAATGAGTTGAGCGTCCATCCCTTGTTTTGGTAGATCACCAGATTCGAACCCATGGGTTCGAACCCTGGTCATGTCAAACCAAGGACTTAAAAATGTATATATATACTTGTTGCTTCCTACCCTGGCGCTGGGCATTAATAGGATAGGGCAAGGACTGGTTAGTTCAGTGTCAGGATAATGTGAGTGGGATATCAAGTCATCGACTGGTGACCTGGTCTCCCAGTGGGACGAGCACTATAAAGTTGCCATATGTGTGCACTGTCACAAGTCGGCACCCATTCTGATATGACCATAGATGTTGCCAGGACGTAAAACACCAACAACCAACAATCCTATAGGATTTTACGGTAACGATCCTTTCAGGTAATGTGTCATTAAGGTGCAGGAAAAATAACAGAACCGAAAACTTGGTTCGGGCCATATGTTGTTGGCCCCCCACCTGACTCATGGAACCAAACAAAGCATTACCGACAGGTTCCCATGAGACCTGAGCAAAGAACCAAAATGTGTTTCCCATAATATTTTTAATATGACTTAAGTCAACAATAAAAGTTAAGAATGGTTGGCTTGGTTCGTTGTTGGAGTTTTTGCGTCCTAGCAACACCTAAGGTCATATCAGGACAGGTATCGGCTTGTGACAGTGCGCACTCATGACAACTTTATAGTGCTGCTCCATTTGGAAATGAGGCCGCCGGCACAATGGCCTGATATCTAACTCAGTCACATTATCCTGACACTGAGCTAACCCGTCCTTGCCGTATCTTATTAACGCTGAACGCCAGGCTAGGAAGCGACAAATATTAATTTTATAAGTCATTGCTTTGACTCGATAGGGAAATGAACTCCCTAACTTCCGCACGCAAGACCCTAGATAAAGGATTCACCCGGTACTCACTGTACACGGGTGAATACCAGCCCTATATAAAAACGGTCGAAAAAGCGGGTTAATGAAATGAGAGCCTAATTTCACAATCTAAAAAGCAACATTTATTCTTTGTAGGTGTCTTCATATTTACCCGCTACCTTTGAGTTGAAAAATATAATAAAATATCTAGTTTAATAAGATTTAAAAGTGAAATCGACGGCGTTCTAGCGCCGCCATCTTGTCTTTTTGTATTCTCGCCCATTCCACCAACTCTGTGCCTATATGGGTAGCCATTTGATACTGGAGCCACAGTTTCTAGTTCATATTCCATGCTAAACCTATTTTCGCCCGTATTTACACTACGTTGTCCTTCACCCGTGTACTACAAGTACCGGGTGAATCTTTTATCTAGCGAGACCCGTGCTCTACCGATTCAGCCACAACGCCTGGTGGAATGGTTGGCAGGTATGCAAGATTAGTATACTATAACTAAGTCAAGTTCTTACCTTCAGTTTCTGAATCCTAACCAACGTCTCTTGTCGCTGTTGTCGCTTGGTATCCACTGACTCCTTCAGTTTAGCCACCATCTTCAGCATGTCCTCCTGAGTTAGTAATAATTAACACAGAATTGCCAGAGCTCAGTTGTTTGGTTGGTTGTTGGAGTTTTATGTCCTGGCAACATCTAAGGTCATACCAGGACAGGTATCAACTTATGACAGTGCGCACTCATGGCGACTTTATAGTGCTGCCCCACTACAATGGGAGACCAATCCGCCAGCACCAGGACCTAATATCCCACTCAGTCACATTATCCTGATATCGGTCTGATATCAGGTTTATGGGCACTGATACTGAGTATTTAATGGGATATCATAACAGAGAATGGTACCAGACGGGATGGCCGAATGAGTTGAGCGTCCGTCTACCGTGTGGGTAGTATGTGGGATTTGAACTCTGGTCGAGTCAAACCAAGGACTGGTTGGGTCAGTGTCAGGATACTGTGACTGAGTGGGATATCAGATCATGGTGCTGGCAGCCTGGCCTCCCAGTGGGGCAGCACTATAAAGTCGCCATGAGTGCGCACTTGTCGCAAGTAGGTACCCATCCTGATATTACCTTAGATGTTGCCAGGACATAAAACTCCAACAACCAACCTAATAGAGAATGTCTATTTAGGCATTTATTAATATAGGTAATTAATTATAATCATAATGTGTGTAAGCTAGTGCATAATCTATAGCGTATTGAAAAATCAAGATAATTTACATATATATATAGAAAGAAATAGGGTGAGCTGTCACAGTCTGCAACTCCATTAAAGTTGCATAGTCCGATGGTTTAGAATTTCTGCATTTTTTCTGAGATAAAAATATTAGATTGATCAGTAGTATCTACTTTACATTAGTTCAAAGTTACTTTTATTTTAAATGGTAAACTTTTGAGATATTTTGAGTGCAAACATGGAAAATTAGTTTTGGCAACCTTGCCAAAACTCTGACACCATAGACTTCTGCAGTAACCAGTTCTGTTAAATTGACTCTATGCAGAAACAAATGCTTAATAAGTGCATCAGTATCTAAGTTAGATATATAAAATCAAATCTAGATAATTGGTTTGCTTTTGAAAATTTGATATTTCATCGGACTATGCAGCTTTAATAGTCCCGACGATGTACATACATAGTGCAACAGACCGAGTAAAATAATCCAGAATCTTATTCCACTAAGTCCATTCCGCTATGTACATTACCTTTGAATGGGTGACCTGACACATACTATATGGGTTAACACTAACTGTCTAACACTTTTAAACCGGCTTTCCCACTCAGGCCACTGTCACCTGTGACTGTGTACAAACCACCAAAAGGCGGCAGTCGCTTACAGTCAAACACCTGTGACGACATTTACTGTACACGGAATATGCTTTGAGTGAGAAATGTGTGCGGGGAATGAGCATTTAAAATTAAATGAGAGTTAATAATTTCAGCTGCTCGACCCCAGTCTTCACTTGACACTTCTGACAGCAGACGATATTTCACTGACAGCAACTTGAGCACTAGCAATAAATAATAACACCGTTACTTCAGCTCCTTACCTGTAATATGTCGTAGGCGTCCATTAGATCGAGGTAAACGTGGTCCTGATGGCGAGCCAACGAATTATTGTTCCTAGATATGCACTTGGTGCATATTAGCTCGTCGCAGGTTTGACAGAAGAGGACTACCTTCTGCTTGGGATGGTGGGGACAATTGTCCATGTCACCGACTGCCATGTTGACTGACAGCAGTCAGTGTCACTACACTAGACTAGTGTCAGTGACAGTGGTCCTCCCCAAATACTAGTACCCCCACGCCTTCAACTTCAAGTGGAAATCGGCGGTATTTACCTTATCGGGTAGAGCCTGGCTCCCCGAACTACATTTTTCGTTTTGTTTCTCTTACTGTTAGGTGTTGTTTGTAAAGGTGATTCAGAGTTTGAAAATGTGTTGGCGGTGGTGGAGCTTCGGCATATAGACTCACGCACAGATGCACTCAGTCAATCAGACAACGTAAACAAAAGACTCACACCGCCCACTGTCAGACAAAGCACTGTGGGGGGAGAGTGTCATTCAGGTGTTTCTGACCTGTATAGTTCACCAAATATACACCAGGTGGCTGATGGCCACGATACATCAGCAGCCTAGTTAAAGCTGCATAGATTCTGATGAGATATCAAATTTTCAAAACCAAACCAATTATCTAGATTTGATTTTACATATCTAATTTAGATAGTGATGCACTTATTAAGCATTTGTTTCTGCGTAGAAGGCAATACTGAGTCACTTTAACAGAACCTGTTACTGCAGAAGTCTATGGTGTAAGACTTTTGGCAAGCATGCCAAAACTAATTTTCCATGTTTGCACTCAAAATATCTCAAAGGTTTACCATTTAAAATAAAAGTAACTTTGAACTAATGTAAAGTATATGCTGGTGATCGATCTAATATATTTATCTCAGAAAAAATGCAGAAATTCAAAACCATTGGACTATGCAACTTTAAGCTAAGTTATTCCCTTCTATGTGGTGACACGATAAGTGCGGCCTAGTAGTGTTTCCATACGTCCAAATACGATTGCGAACGCGAATGCAAATGCGGCAAATGGATCGACCCATGGACCGATCGGTGCGAATCAGAATCAGAATACTGGTGCATTTGCCATAGAAAACAATAGTAACTTTGATCTTCCTTCACAAATTTGGAGCAAAAACCAAAAAAATGTCATGGGTATTTTTGTTGGTGTGTTTGTTTGTTTGTTTAACGACCCCCCAGCACAAAAAGTAAACATCGGCTATTGGTGGTTGTCATATATCTATACTGCATATACCACATTCGCATTTGCATGCCGCATACCGCATATCGCGTATATGGAATCTTAGCTTAAAGCTAGGATTCCTTACACACGGTAAGCGGCATGCGGCATGCGGCAAGCGGCATGCGGTATGCGAATGGGAAGATTCCTTACACACGGCATGCGGCGTGCGGCATGCGGTAAGCAGCATATAAAAGTGTGCACCCATGTGTACATTCATTGGTATTCATATTTATGAGCATATGGTAGCATTTTTAGCTTTAAGCTAGGATTCCTTACACACGGTAACCGTCAGTCTCCCGATTGGGACGGTCCTAACATCCTAAACTGAGCCATGTTAGGACCGTCCTTTTCGGTCAACAAAACCATTATTTTGTCTTTATGTGTGCTATTTCTACTCGTGGGGGTTCCTACCTTTATTATAACCAAATTATAGATAAGTATTCATATTTTTGTGGCTCTGGTAGCATTTTTAGCAACCCGAACCACCACCACTACCATATGTTTCCACTCAGCAGCCTTGGAGACTGCTTCCTAACAGGTCCGCGCTCTACCTTGTCCTGGCTGTCCGTAATTATCAGTCGCCTCCTCCAGCCTTATATCAATGGACAAATGCGACTGATGCTTTTCTATTCACACCCCATGTTAGGACCGTCCTTTTCGGTCAACAAAACATTATTTTGTCTTCATATGTGTGCTATTTCTACTCATGGGGGTTCTACCTTTATTATAACCAAATTATAGATAAGTATTCATATTTTTGTGGCTCTGGTAGCATTTTTAGCAACCAGAACCACCACCACTACCATATGTTTCCACTCAGAAGCCTTGGAGACTGCTTCCTAACAGGTCCGCGCTCTACCTTGTCCTGGCTGTCCGTAATTATCAGTCGCCTCCTCCAGCCTTATATCAATGGACAAATGCGACTGATGCTTTTCTATTCACACCCAATGTTAGGACCGTCCTTTTCGGTCAACAAAACCATTATTTTGTCTTTATGTGTGCTATTTCTACTCTTGGGGTTCCTACCTTTATTATAACCAAATTATAGATAAGTATTCATATTTTTGTGGCTCTGGTAGCATTTTTAGCAACCCGAACCACCACCACTACCATATGTTTCCACTCAGCAGCCTTGGAGACTGCTTCCTAACAGGTCCGCGCTCTACCTTGTCCTGGCTGTCCGTAATTATCAATCGCCTCCTCCAGCCTATAATCAATGGACAAATGCGACTGATTATTTTCTATTCGCCCCGTGTCGCATGCCGCATGCCGGACCGATCGCTACAGGGACCGATCGAGTTGTCGCATTCGCATTCGCATTCGCATTCGCATACCGCGTGTAAGGGTTGCACCCCATTGACTTCAAGGCGTTTCGATTTTTTGCCGCATTCGCATTCGCATTCGCAGACCGCATACCGCGTGTAAGGAATCTCAGCTTTAGGCTAGTACTAGTATAGACACGATTTCCGCGACTAGTACGACACC
This sequence comes from Branchipolynoe longqiensis, assembly GCA_030323885.1. Classification (NCBI taxonomy): domain Eukaryota; kingdom Metazoa; phylum Annelida; class Polychaeta; order Phyllodocida; family Polynoidae; genus Branchipolynoe; species Branchipolynoe longqiensis. The sequence goes on along the minus strand of CM059198.1, from coordinate 61,316,507 downwards.
TGGTGATAGCACCACTCATGTTGTGGGTCGACAGTGTCACTGTGTTGTTCTACACTGACACTCAAGCTTTTCAACCAATCACTCAATAGGATACAGCTATAATTCTAAAAAATGATTAAAAAATGGCAATTATGTTTTCTCTATGAATCCACATTTGTGCCGAAAAGACTGTCAATTGCTCAATATGAAACCAGTGTTAACAGAGCCTCAATTGCCTCTCCACAGACTCTGTGACCCACAAGTCCAGTCTGGATTACGCTCTGCACATGCGTCACAAAATCGTGTATTACTATTAGTAATAGTAGACCTATACACTTTCCGCAATCCCTCGATCTGAGCCTTTAAAGCTGAACTTCCATTAAGATTGCATAGTCCGATGGTTTTGAGTTTGTGTTATTTTCTGACATGAATATATTCGGGTGATCTTTATATTCTACCTTACTTTGGCTTGAAGTAACTTTTATTTTTAATGACTAACTTTTGAGCTATTTGAAATGAAAACACGCTAAATTAATTTTGGCAAGCACGCCAAAACTCTGACATCATAGGCTTTTGCAGTAACAGGTTCTATTAAATTACCTCAGTATTCCCTTCTATGTGTTGACAAATGCTTAATAAGTGTACCAGTATCTAAATTAGATATGTAGAATAAAATCTAGGTAATTGTTTTGGTCTTTAAAATGTTATGTCTTCATCAGACTATGCAGCTTTAACGAATCGGAAACGTGTTTGGGTGTTTCATTCTAACAACATTTGAGGTCATATTAGAACAAGTCCCGTTTGTGAAAGTGCGCAGTCATGGCCAATTTTCTTTTTTATGCTACCCCACTGGGAGACTAGGGTGGGTTCAAACCTCCAGGGTTTCACATCCAACAACCTGCCAAACAGGAATCCGACCCGATATCCCACTCAGTCACATTATCCTGATAGACCTACTGACCTAACCATTCATGGTCTTATCCTGCTAATGCTGAATGCCAGACCAGGTGGTGACAAGAATCAATAGACTACATTACCGTTCCAGCAGCACGGTGCATTGTGGGATGCGTCAGAGCAAAACAAACCCGCGAGAAGCACATGGCACATGCTAAGACACTGGGCAGCTATGAAATGTGCTAGTGTCAGCTCACCTCAGCTCTTGTTTGAAAAATAGAATACCAACTAAAACAATATATATAATAAATTAAGATATTAATCTGTTATCCAGCATTGCATTTACATCAATATAATATGCACATCTTATGCCATGTGCATTCAGAGGGGTTCCCCAAATCTGTAAATAACGCATAGGTTAGTTAACGCCACCATGCTTTGGCCACATACATTTCCCATGACACATATCCCAACACCGGCGTTAGCTAACCCGGCGCCGGCTGTTAACACCGGAGCCAATAAAAAGTTGTTCAGACATTTGGCCCCAGAAGTGTGGTGTCCACGTCAAGCTGAGAACACAATGGTTATTCAGGCCCAAAACCTGGCACTGCAAATATATAATACGACCTGCTGAACGACCCATTGACTTCGCCCTCTCTCATACCTGCTCTCTCCCTGCGTGTCCGCGCCCCCTACCCATGAACCCCTCCCCCCCATCCACATTTGACAAAACAACTATTATAACTCAATGACTCGAGAATCACTACCCCATCTTTAGACCCATTACCACCACTACATAACTACATCTTCAACCAGCAATGCACACAATATAAACCACTATACATGCACAACATGGCACTATTTAAAGACTAACCGTTATTAAAACCAAATCTAACTGATATACACACACAGCATATGATTTAACCACTAGTGTACATTACTGCACACTCTATCTTGATGCATATAGATACCTTGCACTATGTTCAGTACATATGCTGTACACTATGCAGCATAGGCTGCTCCCCCACTTTCTTTTATGTTCAGAATGGGTTGTGCTGCACACAATGCAACACATTCCACTTCCACTATGTACAGATGAAATGCGACCACTCCGACGGCTGGAAGACCAGTGCCCCGGCGCTGACAAAATATGTATTCAGATGAATAAAAATATTTACCAAAAAAAAAAAAATGGTAAGTTCTTGGTTGTCATAATACTCACCAGGCGGCGCCAGTTGATGATCGGGGAGTGGCGCCACATAGTGGATAAGGGGGATACTGAGGTACTTTAGACCTTTATAGTATTCGCGGTAACCATCATTCATTTCTTTACAACAACATCATTACATTCTTCACTCTATTATAAATATATGTTGGTTATGGGAACCAATTAAAGTACAGCTAATAGCCGCCAAAATAGTCGCTCGAATTAATTTAAATTCATTATATTAAATAATATAACCACACGCAATGGCCGAATGATATAGTCCACCTCCCGTTCTAGTAGGTCGTGGGATTCGAACCCCGGGTTCGAACCCTGGCCGAGTCAACCCAATGTCGCTACGTAGCCTGGAGCTTGGCATTACCAGCATATGGCAAGGAGCAGTGGAATGAGGAAGGTCAATTGTCTGCGATTGAAATTCCCCATGCTTAATGAACTAATGTACAAAAAAGAGAGTCCCCCCCCCCCTTGCCCCCAAGAAAGTATATTCAAATGTTTTCACGTCAAATAATGCTAAAGTTAACTATTTAAAATCAAATATATTTGGAGTTAAAGTAAAGTAGACAATAAGGACCACCCTAATATATTTATCTAAATCATTCTGGCAGAAACGAAAAAATATCGGACGGTGAAGCATTAAGGCATAACGTATAAATATATAAGAACTATATGCTAAGATATCGTGATCTGTCCCTTACATTAAGATACAGCACATATCTATATTAATGTTTTCCTTCTAAATAACCCCAAATCATCTGTTAATACATCAGTATCGAAGTTGGAGATATAGGACCAAATGTAGGTAAACTTTTTAATTTTGAAAATATTAGGCTTCTTCGGACTTCTTTAGGATTTGCATACAGTCGCTATTACGACTGATAGTAGTTTCATTTATGTATTAAGGAATTGTACTGTATGGCCGGAAGACCAGTGCTCTGGCGCTGACAAAAGATATTATTCGATGAATAAATACTTGAACCAACAAAAAAATGCAAGTTAATTTTGGAAGATGTGTAATTCACGACGATGGATACATACGTAGTGCAACATATAACTCAATCAATTCATCAGATTCAGTATATACAATTAATATTTAGTAGAAAATCGTTGTAGTACAGATAATCACATTTTCGATAAACATTTTTCACAGCTCAAGAATATTTTCTACAGGGTAGAGCTTATTTTTGCTTCGTTCAGACAGCATTACTTTACAAGAATATATATTTGTTAATGGGGTTAAATGAGTGGGTGACGCTCATTTGCTGTCATTGCTGGGGCACAGAGAACTGGGAAGCAGCCCCTCCCACCTGCCACTCACAGCAGGCCATCCCATTAGCCAACCCCTCAACCAATCATCTTCGACCTCCCAACAACCCCACACTCCCCCGCTGAGCCCGGCACAGCCAGTCGCACCCGGCCCACCGTAGCAGCAACACCTCTTCTTAACCCGCCCACCCACAACCTGCACTTAACTCGATCTTTAAAAAATAAACCCGAGCAAAAAACAAAAAATGAACGAAGAACTTGAAAAACCTAAAACCATTGAACTGAAAAAACTTGAACCGAATATGATTGATATGTTTGCCCTGATGTAGATTTGATGATTGTTTAATGATTGTTACAATGCCTTGTGATTGATTAATGACGGATTGATGACTGATGAAAAATGCCGGTCCCCATCCTTAAAATGTCCTGTACTCATGATTAAAATGTCAACTTCATTAAATACCATAACTTCTTCGCCATGTCGGGCCTTGTTACCGGCCACTCATATCTGTAAGAAGTAGAAATCAACTACTCCGCCAGTTACCCGGTCTGTCATGGAAATAAAGTTGTGTTATTCCCAACCTCTGCTTCTGTCTTCTCTGGGCCCCGGGTAGCAATGATTACATTTTTTGCTAAACATTTTATTTAATAAATTTTCGGCGGGGTATACTCCCTTGACCGGCAAACTCGACTATGTTACGTAAATTCAAACTTTAATTTGTTGGTTAACAATTTTATCTGTTAAGACATATCAATACACAGCACCCTTTTACTACTTATCACAGCAGTAAGGGGACACTGCCCCTTGTAAATTTAATCATTTGTTTTTAGCATTACTGTATACTAATAAGAATAACGTCCCAAAATTAGCAGACAGGCCGAAAAATCTACTTCAAGTAATCTGAATTTTTACAAAGGAGAGTAGGAGCCCTCCAAGATTAAGACCAGCACCTCAGACACTCAGCCCATTAATTGGTATATAACTTGCAATTACTTCCCTTATAGGTTGGGTGGGTTGGGTGTTTTTTTTACACAAAGAATGCTTATACCGCTTGTTTGATATTTGAATCGATCCGTCCGGTTTGCTGCTCCAGTAGTGAATGCCTTTCGGTTTGCTTTGCTTTACCCCGAAGCCTTGGTTCCCTTAGTGTCAACACTGCTACGACGTTATTGGCGTACCCTGAATGCACTAGCAACGTTTCTGGGTATCTCGCTAAGCAACACTAACAAGGTCTCCAACATCGCGAATTAATCATGTTACCGGCAACATGCATAATTGTCACAACTGAAATTTCCCTTGCTTTATCATCAAATATAACACGAAAGAAAACCCAGTGAAATGCCCGTCCTGTGGTATTTCCCCATGTTTATTAAGGGTGCATAGTCCGAAGGTTTTGAGTCACCATCATTTGTTTCTGAGATACTTACTTACGCCTACCGCCCAACTTTGGGCATAGGCCACGAACAAGGGCTCTCCAGTTATCCTGGTCCTGGGCCACTTTTGAGTTTCTTGTTCGTGATTCTGTAACATTGTTCTTTTTTCCGGGGTGGGGTTGTTCGCCCCACGCCCAACCCCCAACCTGGAGGACCAGTGGCTGCTCTTAGTCTGTCCTCTACCATGAGTCCTGCCCAGCTTGGTTAAACCTACCAGGGGGCTAGCCCCCGTCAGTATAGCTCTCATGGTCACGGAGGCACACAAGCCTCCCCACCACGACAAGGTAGAAACACATTGGGGGGAGGGTTTCTGAGATAACTATAATAAATTTACTGTTATGACCTACATAACTTTAGTTTGAAGTAACTTTTATTTTGAATGGCTAAATTTCATATATTTAAAGTGCACTCTAACACAATAGGCTTTTGCAGCAACATATTCTATTAACGTGACTCAGTACGCCCTTCTATGTGGCAACAAATTCTTAATAATTGCATCAGAAACCAATTTATTTTTTATGCGTAGAATAATATCTAGCTGAATGTGTTGGTTATGAAAATGTGATATTTCATCTGACTATGCAACTTTAAAGTTGCATAGTCCGATGGTTTAGAATTTCTGCATTTTTTTAAAGATAAATATGTTAGATCGATCACTAGTATCTACTTTACATTAGTTCAAAGTTACTTTTATTTTAAATGGTAAACTTTTGAGATATTTTGAATGCAAACATGGAAAATTAGTTTTGGCAATATTGCCAAAACTCTGACACCATAGGCTTCTGCAGTAACAGGTTCTGTTAAATTGATTGAAGATTTATACTGCATATCATGGATAAGTCTGAATAGACTTCTTTTCACCATTAGACAGTTTGTCGATAGAAAGCCTGAGCCTACACTTTTACCGACCCAAGGGATTTTTAACCTCCCACACCACATAGACATGGGATGAGAGCAACCGGCCTTTGATGACTCTGTAAGTTATACACAGTAGTGGAAATCCAAAGTGGCAGAGGTGGGGGCATTGACTCAGTATTGCCTTCTACGCAGAAACAAATGCTTAATAAGGGCATCAGTATCTAAGTTAATTATGCAAAATCAGATCTAGATAATTGGTTTGGTTTTAAAAATTTGATATATAATCGGACTATGCAACTTTAATCTGTTGTGTTTGAACCCCAACCGAGTCAAACCAATGACTTACAAAATTGATACTTGTCATTACCTAGCCAGATATTCCGCATAACTAGGATATGTCAAACACTGGTTTGCTCAGTATCAGGATAATGTGACTGAGTCGGATATCGGGTCATGGTACCAACGGTCTGGTCTCCCAGTTGGGCAGCACTATAAAGTGGCTATGAGTGTGCACTGCCACAAGTCGGTTCTCGTCCTGATATGCACTTAGATGGTGTTGATTTTTGTGCCTTAGTTTGTGAAATTTCAACTGTGGCCAATCGGTCCTCATTCCACTGCTTAGGTCATTGGTTTGACTCGACCAGGGTTTGAACCCGGGGGTTCGAATCCTATGACCTACCAAAACTGGAGGCGGACGCTCAACTCATTCGTCCATTTTTTTAAATATATTTTGGTACATTAGTTGTTTAAGCAGGGGAAATTTCAGTCGCAGACGATTGGTCTTCCTCATTCCAATGCTCCTTGCCCTATCCTAGTAATGCCGAGAGTCTGGCTAGGAAGCAACAAGTATCAATTTTTAAGTCATAGGTTTTACTCCACCAGGATTAGAACCCACGATCCCACGATCTACCAGCATGGGAGACAGACGCTCTAACTCATTCGGCCATCCCGTACCGTCGGCCATCTCATCTGTTGCTAGAACATAAATCCCCAATAAACAAACAATGCATCGGTGTAAGTGTGTGTGACATCCTCATCATGTGTGCATATTGTCTGCTGCTAGCTCTTGGTAGTTGGTTATTCTGGTCATTCAAAGTAGAGTCTGGCGGTTCGGGCCAGTTTGGGCAGGTTATGGTGTTGTTGCTGTTGTTGATGTTGGTGTGTGTGGGCGGGGGTAGTTGGGTCACTTGGTGGGTTTTCCCAAAATGCCGATTGACATTGGGCATTACGCCCTTCCTTCCTTCCTCCCTTCCTTCCACGTGTAGAAAAGCAGACACCTGGTACATACGCGTGAACAAGCTCCGAAGAACAACATATATATGCAGTGCCAAATGCAAATTAAAAAAATAAGCTTCAAATCTTGGAATTATTATTTAATTTTGCCAAATTAGTTTATTAACATGGGGAAATTTCAACCGCAGACAATTTGTCTTCCTCATTCCACTGCTCCTTTCCCTATCCTAGTATTACAAATGCCGAATGCCAGGATAAGTAGTAACAATCATCACATTTTAAGTCATTGGTTTGACTCAGCCAAGGTTAAAACCAGAGGATTTGAATTTCATGACCTGCCAAAAACGAGAGACTTGTTCGCCATCTTTGTTGTTTCCATCAGCTGTTCATCAATATTCAAACTGTCACAAATGGCAATGTGGCGTAAAATAATTCGTTGCATAATGTGTATTACTTTCAATTGTATTAGCATCTCAATCGAAGTAGTTTGATCCCACAAGTCGAGTGTCTATGTTGAAAAGACAATTGAAGGTCACTTCTGCGAACATCTGTAAATGGAGGTGAAACTGTTGTGTTTTCTTTGGTACATTAGTTGATTAAGCAAGGGAAATTTCAATCGCCGATGATTGGTCTTCCTCATTCCACTGCTCCTTGCCATGTCCTAATAATGTCAAGTGTCTGGCTATGAAGCGACAAGCATAAACTTTTAAGTCATCGGTTTGACTCGACCAGAGTTCGAACCCACGACCTACCAAGACGGGAGACGGACGCTTAACTTATTCGGCCATCCCGTCTTCTACCTTCTCAGATAACAGTTAACACTAGAAGACAAGTATGAAAATCATGAAAAATTGTTAATTTTTAAACACTTCTATTTGGCTGGATGTCTAAATAAAAATACTCAGAAAGCACTGTGAATGAACTAAGGCTTAACGTTTTATTTTGACATACAAATTATGTGGGCAAATTATTAAGACAACACACTAAAATGCACTTTGTTACAGGCACTTTTGCTAATTAGCACATTCTTTTGCATAACATTGATCATAATAACTACCAAAGCATGCACTTTTGTTTTCCTAGGCACTGAATCACTGTAGGTTACACAGGCTATTAATAGATCCTGTCAGAAAGAACACTAGATGAGCTTTAATTTGGTATAGATAGACATATATTTAAAACAAAATCCAAAATGCCCCCCAAAAAAATACACTCCTCGTGTTTCATTCACCATAAAAGGCAAATTTGGTTAAATTAAATAAAAAAGATCTTAAAATGTGAATCTTCAAAAGTAAGCATGCCAAAACCTTTATGTTTTTTGGTGTTATTCTGCATTTAACTAATCACAATGATTAACCTTAATTAACTACCCCCAGTTTAAAGATCTAGAAAATGGCTGCCGGTATCTACTACTAGGGGATGAATTCCCTTCACTGGGATTAAGTTGCAATCGTTTCAAAATGACTGAGTGGGAATGAGGCTTGCTTTCTGTGTGAGATCGAAAGATCACTCCCCGGCCGAGTCAAACTAAAGACTTGCAAAATGTATGCTTGTGTCGTGGGGGTGATGAAAATGGGAAATACTGTGCCTAGAGCGGGACTCGAACCCACATCTCTTTGCATTCCGGGCCAGTGTGCTAACCATTACACCACCTAGGCTCCCTGATATCAACACACTCCCCACGCCTACCTGTCTATGTGGTTACTTGCCTGAGAGGTCAGTGCAGACCACTACACTCGTCCCCCTGGAATTGTAAGTCTTGTAATGCTTACAATTACATACATACAGGCAATGCACTAACACATACATACACAGGGTAGGTTCAACAACCATACAGCGCAAAGCTTGTACAGGATCCTGATCACGGCAACCAGTGTCGTGGGGGTGATGAAAATGGGAAATACTGCGCCTAGAGCGGGACTCGAACCCACATCTCTTTGCATTCCGGGCCAGTGTGCTAACCATTACACCACCTAGGCTCCCTGATATCAATACACTCCCAACGCCTACCTGTCTATGTGGTTACTTGCCTGAGAGGTCAGTGCAGACCACTACACTTGTCATAACCTTGTACAGCACAACCCCATTAAACCAAGCTCGGTTAAGCCAAACGATCGATTAATCCGAACTTTTTTCGGCGGCCCTGCAAAATACTACCATTTATCATATACAAAAAGTTGGTTAAACCAAAGTCAGTTAATCCAAATTATTGGTTTATCCAAACAAAATTATCGGGCCCCAGGCCATTTCGGATATGGTTAAACCAAACTTTCATGTGGTTATGAGGTCATCTGAGACCCCACTGACTTTTCTATATGATAAATGGTAGTATTTTGCCGGGCTGCTGAAAAAGTTTGGATTAACCAATCATTTGGTTTAACCGAGCTTGGTTTACCAGGGTTATACTATATATACATTAAAAAAACAATAATCAAAGTGTCTGCATACATTGTATATCACATTCATAATGCACCCACGTATTTGCCAAAGCCAAGCCAAAGTCGAAGCCAAAGCTTGGTTATACCAATGATCAGTTAATCCAAACAAATTTCTAGGGTCCCTTCAAGTTTGGTTTAACGAGATTATGCTGTATGATGCTTGGCATTCCGAGGATATACTTTTGGCTGTTTGCTTGTCGGGGTTTTAAATCCTGGCCAAATCTAAGGTCATATTGGGGATGGGCACCGACTTGTGACAGTGCACACTCATGGCAACTTTATAGTGCTGTCCCACTGGGAGATCAGACCACCAGCACCATGACAAGATTTCCCACTCAAACACATTATCCTGATACTGTGTTAACCAATCACTGTCCTATCCTAGTAATGCCAAACTCCAGGCTCGATAGTGACAAGTATCAATTTTATAAATCATTGGTTTGACTCGGCCGGTATTTGGACTACTGACCTTCTGCAAGACTGTGCTCTATCGACTCAGCCACCGTGTCTGGGCAATTAAGCTCAGTAGGGGCTATACTATAGCTGGATGGATTACCAGGGCATATTACTGGCAGTACAGCATGCCAGTAGGGAATAACTGTGAATTATTCAAGGACATGTGATGTCACAAGTCGGTCATCATCATCATGCTGTCGGTCACGATGCGACCAAGACTGCTTTCATTACTTGACTGCCGCTCTCCATTTAGCTCTCTGCTGTGAGAGTTGCATCCATGAGTCGGTCTTAATGTCTCTCAGCTTCAAGTCGGTACTCGTAGTCATATTAGTGTTAGTAGAATTTAAAACCCCAATAAAAAAAATAAAACTATTTTTTAAAGAAGATGTACATATAGTATGTACATATAGTATGTACATATACTATGTATGTATGTATGTATGTATGTATGCATGTATGTATATGATGCATATCGAATTATGCGCGTAGAAAGGCGCGGAAGGGAATTATTAGATTATATGTATTATTATTACCCTCATTCGATGTACTGCCTCCTGCGCTCCCTTGACTGGTGGCGCCACCACCGGCACTTGCCATCCCTATTGGAAGCGTTAAACCTCACTCGCGCAGGGGGACTTTTTCTTATATACACATCTATGCATATATGTATATATATATGTATATATATATATATATATATATATATATATATATATAAGAAAATATAAAAAAATATATGGCTGTGTATTTGAAGTAACTTGTATTTTAAAGGGTTAACATTGGAGATATTTGAACTTTAAAAAAATCTAAATGAATGTTGGTGTGTGCACAAAAATACTGAACTATATAATATAGGCTTTGTTTGCTCATTTTCAAACATACCAGCATACCGCAGGAACATCAGTGTTGCAATAAGTGTACCACTACCAGTCTCTAATCTAAGCGGCCTGGTCTTTCACTAAGTTCCAGTGGGGCAGCACTATAACGTCGCCATGAGGGTGGGCTATCACAGCTCGGTACTCGTCCTGATATGATCTCATATGTAGATTGGGTTTTAAATCCAACACACAAACAAAGGCTTCATTGGCTTAGAATAGCTGACGTTTTCAGCGGGTTATATATATATATATATATATATATATATGTATGTATATATATAATTTTAGCTTTAACGCGCAAAAGTGGCAGTTGGCGCTCCATAGTCGCACCGCTCCGGTTAAGGGGGTCATGTCCCCATTACAAGAGAAAGCCGTGGGTTTGTTTGCCTGTTTGTTCGTGGGGGAGGAGATGGGGGAGGCGGTAAGGGGGGAGGGGCGGGGCAAATAAGAGTTGGAAGTGTGGAGGAAGGCAGAGGAGGAAGAGGGAATGGGCCGGAGAGGACGGAGCGGCCAGAGGGGGCGAGAAGGTGGGGGATGGGATCAGGGATAAGGGAGAGAGATCGAGGGGGGAAGCGGGGAGTGAAGGTGAATGGGGGGGGGAGGGGAGTAAACGGAAAGGGAGTAAAAAGGAAAGGGGAGGAATATAGTGATGGAGTAGAGAGAGCGGAGGATAGTGAGGGGCAGAAAGGGAGGGGAGGGAGGAGCTGGGCGGAAGAGAGCAGAGGAGAGGAGAGGACGGAAAGAGGAGGGAAAGAAGGGCAGGAGGAGGGGAGGGAGAGGAGGCGTGTGAGAAGGGTATGTAGGGGACTGGATGGGGATTTATGTGAGAGGAGGGAAGGGAGGGAAAGGAAGGGAGGGGTAGAGGAGGGAGGGGTAGAGGGGGGACGCGAGGTGGGTTGAGAGGAGGGGAGAGTAGGGTAGAGGAAGGGGCGAGGTGGGGCTAGAGGAGGGGGAGGGGGAGGGAAGGGAGAGCGGATGGCAGGGGAGAAAGGAAGGGGGGGGGGGGGGAAGGGAGGGGAGAGGAGGGGAGGGGAGGGGAGGGGAGGGAAGGGGAGGGGAGGGGAGGGGGCGGGGGAAGGGGGGAGGTTGAGAGGAGCGGAGGGGTGCGATGGGGGAGGGGAGATGGCGGGAGGGGACGGGAGGCGAGGGGAGGGGAGGGTCTGAGAGGGGGAGGGTCGGGTCACGGCTAGTACACGCGTATCCTCCAGTCGCCAAACACGGTGCAGACACCATAAACAGGAACTTGTGGAAACTGCAGTAGGCTGTGTGACTCAGACCGGGGAAAAGACCTACACTTTACAGACACTACTACACTACCAGGCCGTCCTCCTGCCGCCCCCGCCCCCCATACCCTGTCAGTGCCGCCCACCTGCTGGTCACCTGTGGGGGCCCAACGCCAAGCCCACCCTGGAGTGGAGGGCAGTAAGCGGGAAGTAATAGTTGTAATTGTCAAGCACCTCACAGACACAGGCACAGATAGACAGTCGGCCCCCTGGGACAGACAGACAGAGGGACACAGCGAGGAAGATAAACCTCGGCGCACACAGTGACACACACACATACTCGGATAAACCTCGGCGCACAGTGTCAGTGACACATAGACATACACACACGGGACTCGCGTACTGAGTTCAGAGGCACTGGAGGAGACTGGAGGAGTATCACACAATACTACCAAATACCGACTCTTGGGTGCAAGCCGGGTAGCAATGTCTCAAGGGAGAAATTACCTTTAGCCTGTGATACCCGAGTGAGTCGTTGATTTATTTGTTTATTTGTATTTTTGAATGTCATCTGAGGATAATATATATATATATATATATATATACAGGTATTGCATTATGCGATTAGCCAAGTTAGCAGTGTCAGCAGCAAAGAAGCTTTGATTATTAATAGATTGCAGGATCTCAACCACGTCACGTGATTTCTGTGTTGATTCACCAGCTCTTTATGAATTAAAATGACGCGTGCACGGACAATCACAATGACCAGAGCTTGAAGTGATACAGATTCTCTATTTATTACATATCTTTCATATAATATATATATATTGCATCACAAGTGTAATTATATACATTGCATATATATATATATATATACATATATATATATACATAATCGCGGAGAAATAGACACTGATAGTCAGACCGGAAGTTCAACTGCTCAGGAACCGGAAGTGCCGCCATCATGCCTGAGGATCGGCCATCGTCGTCGAGTACGCTGCGCCGGAAGTTGGTGGTTGTGGGCAACGAACGCTGTGGGAAAACGTCGCTACTGACCGTGTTCACGACGAACACCTTCCCAACGGAACACATCCCTACAGTGTTCGAAACGCGCATGTGCGATGTAATGGTAGGTAGCAATTAAAAAAAATATATATTTAAGTGTTTTTATTCCTCATTTCCTCTGAATAACATGTAGATAAAAGATTCACATGTAGTGCAGTAGTCTGAGTAGGGGTGAAGAACAATCCTATATAAAAGCCAGGAGAAATTATCTACATGCTGGGTAAATGAAATGAGCAGATAAATTCTTAATTTAAGAAGCAAAATATTAATATACTCTTCAAATATATCTTATTATCTACCCGCTCCTTCTGATTTGAAAAATATAATAAAACATGCAGCTTAATAGACTTTAAACCGGGTGCGGTGGCCGAATCGGGAGAGCACAGGCCGCGCGTGCGGAAGATCGGAAGTTTGCGAGTTCGGTTCCCGGTCCAGTCAAACCAAAGACTTAAAAATTGATACTTGTCACTTCCTAGCCTGGTGCTCGGCATTATTAGGATAGGGCAAGGGCTGGTTAGCTCGGTGTCAGGATAATGTGACTGAGTGGGATATCGGGTCATGGTGCCGGTGGCCTGATTTCCCAGTGGGGCAGCACTATAAAATCGCCATGACTGCATACTGTCATAAGTCGGTACCCATCCTGATATGACCTTAGATGTTGCTCGGACATAAAACAACAACAAACATAATAGACTTTAAAAGTCAAATCGACCACAAACTATGGTCGGCATCTTGACTTTTTGCATTCTCTCCCATTTCACAAACTCTGCGCCGATATATATAGCCATTGGATATTGAAACTAGGAATTCCATTTCCTGTTCCATACAGAAGCAGTTTTCGCCCATATTTAGACTATGTTGTCATTCACCCTACTGCACGTATGGGGTGAATCTGTGATCTAAATAACAAGTTGTCAGTGTTAATGCGCTGGTCATCCAGCGCTAATGACAATTGTCACTAAACACTGATTTAGCGTGGCTGCAACAATATAGATAGACAACTCCAAGACAATAACTTAATAAGCAAAATAGTGATATGAATGACAGGTAAAGAACAAGATAAGAGAAAAAAGAAACATACGATGAGGTAGCTACGTTAGACTAGTATGGTAAGCGTTATACCCATGTCACACTACGATGTAATGAGCGAACGTGAGCCTAACGTGGTGATATTTCGTCATTACGTTGATGTACGTTGGATTACATTATGATGACGTCATAATGACGTTAGACTGACATCGAGCTACGTCACATTACGTCGTGTTACGTCGAGTTACGTCAAGGTTTTGGACATGTTCAAAAATTTTGACGTAGCTCAAACGTAAGGGTTTACATTCGCCGTACGTTCTGTTCACGTTCAGCGAACGTCAATGACGTTAAGCGAACGTTAGGCAAACATTCCTCAATACGTTCCACTACGTTCCACTCGTTGACCCACATTAAAGCCAGTCGAATCGTCCATGCGGCGTAATGGGAAAGTCAGGAGAACGTCAGGAGAACGTCAGGAGAATGTCAGGAGAACGTCAGGAGAACGTGCATTCAACGTACGTTCAACGTCTCATGACGTAGCTAACATCACATAACATTCTTCTGGTGATGGAATAATGTTCATAACGTTCCGTGAGCGTCATTACGTTGACCTCTCTCATTGAATGACGGTATCACTACGCTTTACCGACGTTACGCTCTCGTCCAGTATGCTGCATCCATGTTCAACTTGTGTCCAAATTTGCATACTACGCCGAGAAGTTCAACGTTCTTCACGTTCTCCCTACATTGACGTCATTACGTCGTGGTGTGACAGGGCCATTAGTAGGGAAGGGAGGTATAACTGATTATCTTGCTAGTGGTGACATACTCGTTGAAATGATGGGATGTAGGATGGGCCTTTCTCTTTGAACTGATCTTCATAGTAATCTCAGGTGGGGCCTATTGAGTAAGTAGGTTAATATTGTTTAATCATGTACCTCAGTAGGATCAAACTGCATGGAAGCATTTCCAGGTTCATTCAGTTAGTAGGTGGGGGTTTTGGACTAGTTGGCCGCTACTACTACTAGTTGAGTGTCTGAGTTTACAGTGCTAGGCTGTTATGTTTGTTTGTTTGTTGTTTTACGTCCTATCAACATCTAAGGTCATATCAGGATGGGTACCGACTTGTGACAGTGCACACTCATGGTGACTTTATAGTGCTGCCCCACTGGGAGACCAGACCACCAGCACCATGACCTGATATCCCACTCAGTCACATTATCCTGACACTGAGCCAACCAGTCGGCTGCTATGTAGTATGTGTGCTTTGCAGCAAAACAGTGTTATCGCCACGGCATCGGTACCGTACCGTGTGTCGATTACCTCTAGTTCCCTTATTCAGTGTTTATCTATATTGGCACAGAGTTGATGAAATAAGCGAGAATGCAAAATGACAAGACGGCGACTCCAAAATGCTCTTGATTCGACTTTTAAAGTCTATTAATCTACATTATTCAATCAATTTGTTTTCAAAAGTTGCGGGTAAATATAAATAGGTATGTGAAGATTACATCTTGCTTCGTAAATTAAGAATGTATGTGCTCATTTCATTTACCCAGTCTTTCGCCACTTTTGCTAATGGGCTGTTCTTCACCCCTACTGTAGAACTGTGAGTACGAGGTGAATCTCTTATCTACCACTGAGGCAGAGAGCGTTCAAAAACACCCCAACTTGTGTGGTGTGATGGGGCTTTGTGTGCAAAGATAGCTGGCTAAGTTTTCTTAGTTTGATAGACCAGACGAGATGACTGAATGAGTTGAGTGTCCATCTCCAATGTTGGGAGATCGTGGGATTCGAAGCCTGGTAGAGTCAAACTAATGACTTAAAAAATTGATACCTGTCGCTTCCTAGCCAGGCGCTACGCATTATTAGGATAAGACAAGGACTGGTTGGCTCAGTGTCAGGATAACGTGACTAAATGAGATATCAGATCATGGTGCTGGCAGCCTGGGCCGCGTTCAGGGTGTGCGTCCAAGTCGCTCCACAACATCTTTTTGGCCTATTTGCATTCAGGGTGCGCCTTGACGTCGACTCTGAGACGTCTCCCTTTTCAGACAGCAGGCAAAAAGCGCCTTGAAAATGGCCACCGAATTTAGTGGTTTCAGCCAATCAGAGCTCTTCTTTTCAATTGCAAATGGCTACCCCCTATGGGGGCTGCCGTTTTCGAGGCCACCAACAGCTGAAGTCATTCAGACTAGCGCGATGTCCAGAATTTCTCCAAGATGCCTCCAAGGTGAACCTTGAACGCGGCCCTGGTCTCCCAGTGGGGCAGCACAATAAAGTCGCCATGAATGTGCACAGTCACAAGTCGGTACCCGTCCTGATATGACTTTAGATGTTGCCAGGACGTAAAACTCCAACAACCAACCAACCAACTTAGGGATTAGTCCTGGGTCACGTCTACCGACTTATCCCGATTCATAAATACCTAAAACTAACACTGCTTTATCTCGAGGCAGGCTTGTGCATTGATGTGGTGCCCCCAGGTAATAACGGTTCACACGGTAAGTAGGGGACCTATGTACCAAGTACCACAGTTTCACATCTGTTAGGCAATTCCTTTGTTCATAGCTTTAACTGGCTAGACTACATCGGAGTGTTTTCCCTGGTCTTGTGTTCTACCAACCGGTTTAGCATTGAATGCAATGAGAAGTTGGCCCGGCAACATGAGTAATTTACAAATGAGCCAGCGAAAATTCTGCCACCTGTACGGCTATGTGGGTTTATCACATCTCACATTGGGTGCCACTGAGTGTTGCGTTATTATGGTTAGGTGAGAGTGGGAACAGAGTGCATGGCTGCACCAATATGGTCAGCGAACATAAGTAATTTACAAATGAGGCGGCGACAATTCCACCACATGGATGACAATGTCGGTTCACCACACGGATCAATCACTCTGCAGTCAGTCACCACAGGATACCCATCATTTTCATGGCTAGGAAGTGACAAGACAGAATCAATTTTTACGTCATTGATTTGACTCGACCAGGTGCCTATAAAATGGTAGATAGTATATAAAACCAAAGGCATATAAGGTATATGTGGAGTTGGTGTTCTACTACTCATAAAGGATAGAAATTGTATATTAATATAGTATAGAGAGAGAGGGTCACTTCTTGACCTGAAGGAATGTCACTTCTTAGGTGGGACAGTCTTTGGGAAGTTGCCTCACATACCCCCTCCCCTCAAGAGTTATTTATGGATCGCTGCCACAGATACAAATCTAACCATGCCTTGGCAACATGGATATTCAACCCTTATTGGTGGATAGAGGAATGCTTGTTAGGGATTGGAAGATTGGATCATGTGATCACCACCATCTTGTTCTGGAAACTATAAAAGTAATAAATGAGAGAGTCTCACTCTCCTCCCTTTCACTCTTTGTCTACTTTCCTTCCTTGGCTGTAGTGATTTCTTATTAGCCTGCCCACACCACTCAAACCGCCAGCCGTCGACTTTACACAGGGTTCTAACCAATGGGTTCGAATCCCACGATCTACCAAAACGTGGAGATGGACGCTCAACTCGTGCGGCCATCTCCCATCTGGTTAATTTCAACCGCCAACAATTGGTCTTCCTAATTCCACTGCTTCCTTCCTCATATCCTGGTGTCATAAGTCAATGGTTTTAACTCGGCCACGATTCAAACACAAGGTTCGAATCCAACACCATGCGGGTGCTCAACCCATTCGGCCATCCCGTCTGGTTCAGCTAGAAGGTTGTGTCATGATCACCATTTCGTATTAGTTTGTGTGCATTTAAAGATTGAACTGGTACATAGCTTGACCTAAATGTTTGTGTTCTATGTACCACACCCATCCCTCCTCTCCCAGCTAACCATGCTATTTAGAACACGGTTATTATAGTGTTAGCATATGTCGCTCATAATCCCTCCCCCCCCCCCCCGACGTGAAGCTGGTTCTCAACACGCACAGTGTAGTACTAAGCTGTATATATATCAAATACATTATATCCATACCTTTACTAGTACTCAGTATGTATTATATATTATATATATTATGTATATTATATATATTATATATATTATATATATTACATATATTACATATATCATATATATCATATATATAATATATTATATATATTATATATATTATATATAATTATATATTATATATTATATATTATATATATTATAAATATTATATATTATATATATATATATTATATATAATATATATATCATATATATTATGTATATTATGTATTATATATATTATACAGATTATATATATTTGATATTATTATGTATTATATATTATTATATATGTTTTATATTATTATATGGTATTATATTATTATATATAACATATATTATATATGTCATATATATTATTATATTATTATATATAATATATATATTATATATGTTATATAGATATTATATATATTGAGTACTTGTACTTAGCATACATTTATTGAATAATTATATGTTATATATATCAAACATATTTTCAAGTGCTCGGAAACGGTGGCCGAATCGGCGTGAGGTCATGCTTCCCTGTGGAATGTCACGGATTCGAAACCAGGTCGAATCTAACCAATTACTTACACAATTGATAATTACCTGGCATGGCACTTATATATCTTATATATCTCATATATCTTATATATCTTATATATCTTATATATATTATATATATTATATATATATTATATATATTATATATTATATATTATATATATTATATATTTTATATATAGTATATATGTTATGTATATTATATATATTATATATATTATATGTATTATATGTATTATATGTATTATATTTATTATATATATTATATATATTATATATATTATATATATTATATATATATTATATATATCATATATATCATATATATTGAGTACTTGTACTTATCATGCATTTATTGAAAATAATTATATGTTACATATATCAAACATATTTACAAGTGGCCGGAAACGGTGGCGGAATCGGCGTGAGGTCACGCTTCCCCTGTGGAAGGTTGCGGATTCGAAACCCGGTTGAGTCTAACCAATTACTTGCACAATTAATAGTTGTTGCTACCTGGCATGGCACTCGGGAGTAGAGAATGGGAAGGGGGGGAGGTTAACTCAGTGTCAGGATAATTAGACTGAGTAGGACATTGGGTCATGGTGCCCACAGCTTGGTCTCCCAGTGGGGCAGCACCATAAAGTTACCATAAACGTGAACTGTCATTTGGTTGAGCGCTATAATCTACTTTGCGTTACTTTAATGTAACTTTATTTTAAATGGCTAACTTTGGACATGTATTTGAAGTGAAAATATGGCAAATTAATTTTGGCAAGCCTGTCAGAAGTCTGACTATGGCACCATGGACTTTATTGATTCAGTACTAACATGCACCATGAGCCGATATCCCACTTAGTCACATTATAGTGACACAGAGAAAACTAGTCTTTGCCCTATCCTAGTAATGCGAAGTACCCGGATAGGTAGCGTAAGTGTCAACTCATTGGTCACATGCGCTATTTTGATGAAGTAAAACAATGGGTTTAAGCTATTTTGATAAAATTGACGGTAATGCTAACAAAGGGAACATTATGCCAATAGTGGGATTCGAACCCACGGATCTGCCATTCCAGAGCTAGCATCGTAACCGTTAGGCTATCTAGGCTTCCTGGTGCATTCCATATCTCTCTGTCCATCCATCTGGCTAATTGTCTGAGATGCCAGGGCATACTATTACAAAAGTTAATCATTCTGATAGGTGGAATGTCCAGATGCAGCTTTGAAAATTATGAACACGCCAAGCTATTCCCACATGATGATTATGTTTATCTAAGCACATGCATCTAAAGTCTACATTATGCTTCGGGGATGGAAGTGGTCTCCAGCAAACAACCAACAATATATGAAGAGTTCAGGCGCAAAACCATGTAAATGCCAATCCAGAGATGGAGATAAACATTGGAATCAAACCTTCAAAAAGTAATATTTTTTATATTCCTTCTTTTTTGTTCATTGCTCCATAAGCAAGTGATCATATGAAAAGTGGAATTAGTGAGAATTAAAATTATTTTCAAGTAAAAATCTTTTATTTAAACTACATTTTTGGATTGGCGTTTACGTGGTTTTGCGCCTGAACTCTTCATATATATACGCATATATATATTGCTATATATATATGTATATATATATATATATACACGCAAACTCAATGTGTATCGAGGTATCCAACCACACTAACTATGTTATATACAGTCATTCGTTCTCCTGCCTCCTGAAAATGGACCACCCAATTCTAGCAACGGTCATTTATAAAATGAGCCAACTGGCAACAGATGGATATGACATCCACCTGTGCTGGGTGTCTGGCCATGCCGGCATATAAGGAACAAATGAGCTGATCGGGCTGCGAAGAAGGCCCTGAACTGTGATCTTGAATCATGTCTGATCCCTCACTCTGATCTGAAACTACTAATAGCCACCCACATAAAATCCAAATGGCAATATGAGTGGGATGAATACATTAATAAACTTCAAGAAATTGAACCATCTGTGGGAAAACCACCACAGACTCATGCGGGAGGTCAGAGGGACCAAGTGGTCTATAGCCACTGCCGTATTGGCCACCGGTGGCTTACACATGCTTTTCTGCTCAAGGGGGAGCCTCCCCCTGAATGTATTGGGTGTCAGTCACAGCTGACACTCAAACACATTTGACTAAGTTGTGTTGATTTGTTGGCCCTGCGCCAGCAATTTTACACTGCAGATTGTATGCATGACCTTTTTACTAAAGTAAAACAAGAAAACATTTGAACCTTTTTGAGGTCAGCTGGCCTGTACCACCTCATATAGTTTAGTAAATAAATTCTATCAATTAGTAATAACACTTCTTTATTTTATACAGGAATTTATTTCCCATGGCCACAAATATATAATTATGAGCTTTTTAATTTAATGAGTGTCTATTGGCACATAATTGATTGTCTGCTTTTACATGTAAAAGCAATGTGTAATATAACTGGAAGCCCGGCCATCAGAGCCCCAGATATACCACTTACTCTTCCCAGGTGCATTCTGACAACTGTCTGTCAGTTCACACCTGATGCCCCTCTCCAACAAACTCATCTGTAATATATCTACTGTATCTCTCTCATGAGGCAAAAAGGAAAGACAAGTCACGCAAGATTGACAGTGAAGAAGTTGTGCTTTATTGGCATCAACTCCTGTTAACCTACTAGTGACCTATCACCCTGACCCCTTACCTTCTGTCATTACTCTCTTTAGTATGTATATGAATCAGTGCCGACAGCCCATTGAACCGGAGTCCCATGGTTGTTGCACACAGCTCAGTTTGTATATGAAAGGTTGAGCATCAGACAGAGTGTCTGGGTTCGTGCCCAAGAGAAGAGTGTGTCTCACTCAAGAGTCAGGAGTAGAGTGTCCTTCTAGTAGTGCCTGTAGCATTATATAGATCAGAGTGTCTAGAATAATCAATATCAAAATGAGGCATGTGTGGTCATGTGGGGCAAAGGGGTGCAGGTGACTGGGCATCCCACAGCCAGCCAATCAGGCACCCTCCACAGCCTGGGAGGTGACGCCCCCAATATGGGCAGCTGTCACTCAACCCAGCTGTAGGTGGTGTCCATAATGTATGCAGAGTGGCTGGTGTGCTTGCCCATTGGCCCTGTGGTAACAGGTAGTTGCAGACAGTTACAATAAATATATATATTAAAAATATCCTTCTCCTCCACTTGCACACTTACTGGTGCATAGAGGGAACATTTCACCAAACATTAACTGTCTCTTACATAGGAACATCTTGTCATAATCTCGGGCGCTATGTATTAACATATATTTCACATAGCCTAATATGTCATACAGCGAGTGGGGCACACATTGCTTTTCTATTACATAACCTTGGTCCCCACTCCATCGCCCGAGGATAATAATGCTCCCTGCCAATATATAATTCCGAACCGAAAATCCCTATATTTTTACAAATGGTTTGAACAAAAAACAAACATTTCTCACCGTGAATATGGCCTATACTGCCAACACGGTGTAAAACAACTAACAATCAATTAATCAATCAATGTGCTCAGGCATGCATGGCTTCTTCACTCCACTGAGCTGATGAGCCTTTCATTATCAATTCAAACTAGGCTTTCCACCAACATTTTACATATGAAAGTCTCTCTTCACAAACTCGATAGGCCCAGATAATTACTAATGTAGGCTACACCAAATTTTGCCACAATAAAATCATCGGTCTATCGGGAGTTACATGCATGAGAAATTTACGACAGACAAGCTAGAAACACCAAACAACAATTCATAAGCGTTCATTGTTGTTATTTTACATCATGGGCAACATCTAAAGTCATATCAGGACAGATAGTGCCTTGTGACAGTGCACACTGATGGCGACTTCATAGTGCTGACCCACTGGGAGACCAAACCACCAGTACCATGACCTGATATCCCACTCAGTCACATTATCCTCACACTGAGCCAACCAATCCTTGCCCTATCCTAATAATGCCGACCGTCTGGCTAGGAAGCAACAAGTATCAATTTTTAAGTCATTGGTTTAACTGGACCCTTCTGGTGGATAAATCTTGTACGTCATTGGTTTGACCAAATTGGAGATTGGTCTGGAAAATAACCAAACCGAGTGAGGTGCTATTTTTACATGCCACCTGCCTTGTCTACTTCTTCATTCAGGACCAGACGGGATGGCCGAATGAGTTGAGCGTCCGTCTCCTGTTTTGGGAGATCGGGGATCCAGACTTTTGTGGATTTGAATGCTGGTCGATTCAAAACAATGAATTAAAAATTGATTCTTGTCACTTCCTAGCCTGGCATTCGGGATGATTAGGATAGGGCAAGGACTGGTTAGCTCAGTGTCATGATAATGTGACTGAGTGGGATATCGGGTCATGGTGCTGGCAGCCTGATTTCCCAGTGGGGCAGCACTAAAAAGTCACTATGAGTGCGTACTGTCACAAGTCGGTACCCATCCTGATATGACCTTAGATGTTGCTAGGATGTAAAACAACAACAAACAAACATCATTCAGGAAGTGAACACATCGCCTAAGGGACTGTGATGATGTCAGAGGCGACATAGCAAGTGTCTTCAGTGTTGGTTTATTAAACTCATATTTGTATTATTATTCTTCTGGGTCTGTGCGCTTGGAGTACATCAGTATTATTTGCAGATGACCTTGAGATGTCGTTAAGCTCTCAACCAGATGTGTTTTTTAGGGGGTTTTGTTGTTCTTTTAAATATGTTTATTCTGCTGAATAAGTCTTTTGTCAGTGAAGAAACACTGGCCTTCCAGCCAGTTTTCAATTCAGGATTATTTACACAAAACAAGATATATAGAGTAAGGTAAACAATAACTGTTGAATACACAATTTGCGGCATATTAGTTGTAACCTGACTAGTGGTTAATCTATCGGCTCTCTATGTGAGAAGTCACCAGATCAATCCCCAGCCGAGTTAAACCAAAAGCAATGTCTTTGGGAGATAAATAACTTTGATTGGGTGCCGGTGTAATGTATAGACGACGTGGAGAGTAGAAGGCCTGTTAGCTAGTAAAGCCCTGGGCCCGTATGCATGGAACGGTGTTGCCAAGCCAAAACTGGTTTTGGACGGGATTTCTAGTTTAGCGGGGAAAAGTCGCTATGCATGGAGCAGTGTTACGGAAACACCATGAGTTTAAGGTCGGCTATGCTAACACCACTCCGTACCAGGTTTAAGGGCAGTGTTAGGTATCAATTAGGCCCAAATCTATTCAATGCTATCATATTTAACAGAATAAGATACTAAAAAAGTGAAATTTGGTCAAATAAACCCCAAAATGGAACCGATATTAACGCCGCCCCTACATCGGCGGTGATATTCATGCCGTCGAAACAAAACAAACATCGGCGGTGATATATTAGAGCCAAATCTATTCAATGCTATCATATTTAACAGAATTACATACTCAATAAGTAAAATTTCATCAAATTAACCCCAAAATCGAAGCGATATTAATGCCGCCCAAATATCGGCAGTGATATTCATACCGTTGAAACAAAACAAATCACCGCCACCCACCGCCGCCCGCCACATCAGCGGCGATATATTAGAGCCAAATCTATTCAATGCTATCATATTTAACAGAAGTACATATTCAATTAGTGAAATTTCAGCAATTTAACCCTAAAATCGAAGCGATATTAACGCCGGCGGTATCCACACTGTCAAATATAAACAAAACAAATCGCCGCCGACGCATCGGCGGCGATATTGGCAAATAGCGGTGCTCGCCGGGACAGGCTCAGAGGGATACCGCAAATCTATAAATAACTGCTAGTTTAGCTAACGCCACCATGCTTTGCACCCGTAAATACCCCGTGACCCATTGGTCGTAATGCGTAGCATTACGTTTGATGCGAGGAGAGGAAGAGACCCTCCCCCGCCCCGCGCTGTCGCGCTGCTTTCCCACCTCGCCCGACGCCGCCACGCGCCGCCACCTCCCACCGGCCCCGTGTCGCGCAGCACTCGCGCCTCACCCGACGCCCGCTGCTCGCCACCTCTCGCCCTCCGCCGGGCCGGCAGCATTCACACCTCACCTGCTGTCGCCCATCCCCCTTCCCTTATAAGGTCGCCTGCCGGCCTCCCTCAGGCACTCGCCCTCCTGCCGCCTTCCAGCTCTCTTCCCGTTTTCCTGGGATTTCTTCACCTCGGACCTCGGACCGCTGCATCCCCTCGGACCGCTCCAGGATGCCCAGACACGGAAAGGGCACGGGCACGGGCCGCCAGAGCTCCCGGGCGACCGCGCCGGCCATGCCGGGACCCTCCTCGGGCGCGCGGGGAGGCGCCTCGCCCTCCTCGGCCCTGGCGTCTCCCTCGGCACCCTCGGACCCCGCCTCTGGCACCGGGACAACGGCGATTCTCGCGGCTCTCCTCCACCTTGAGGCCCTCTATCGCCTCACCCGCCTGGACGCCCGAGGGCCGCCGGAGAGCCCCTCGCCTGCGCCGAGGCGACAAGCCGCCTACATCACGCCGCCCGCCCCAGCACCTCGGGCGCGCGCCCCGGGCGGGGCCTGCCCTCCGCCGCCGCCTCGAGCGACTCTGCCGGGGGCAGTGCAGCCCCAGCACGAGCGCGGCAGCCCTCTCACCGCCGTGCCCGAGGGGACGCCACGGCCCACCCCCAGGCGGCGGACGGCGTACGGCACACCGCCCATCCCAGCACCTCGGGCACACGCCTCCGCGGGGGCGCGCCCTCCCCCGCCGCCTCAAGCACCGCGGACGGGACCCCGGACGACCGCCGCGGCCACCCCGGCCCCCCCCTCGGGCACGCCGGGAGGCACCTCGCCGAGCTCGGCCCCGGGTCCCTCCCCGGCGCCTCGGGACCAGCCCTCGGGCGCCGAGGCTGCCCTCCGACACATCACGGCACACGTCGCCGGGGGAGCGCACCCCCCCCGCCACCTCAAGCACCGCCCCGGGGAGCACAGACCCCGGCCGCCTCGGCGGATTTTTGATCCGCCGCCCCCCCCCCCCGGCCGGCCCGGGGGGCCGTCTCCGGCGCCTCACCACCACCTCCATGCCGACAACCTCCTCACCTCCACCGACAACCTCCCAGCGATCACCGATCGAAGCGCCGCCCAGTCAGAGCCGGGGATCATCACCTCGGACCTCACACCTCAGACCACAGCCCAGCCCAGCCTCACGAGGAACCCTCTGCCGCGGGGAGCACAGACCCCGGCCGCCTCGGCGGATTTTTGATCCGCCGGCCCCCCCTCCCCGGCCGGCCCGGGGGGCCTCTCCGGCGCCTCACCACCACCTCCATGCCGACAACCTCCTCACCTCCACCGACAACCTCCCAGAGATCACCGATCGAAGCGCCGCCCAGTCAGAGCCGGGGACCACCACCTCGGACCTCACGCCTCAGACCACAGCCCAGCCCAGCCTCACAGGAACCCTCTGCCGACATCACATCTCAGGAGCGGGCCTCCCTTTTTTGGCCGCCAACTCCCCCTCCACCTAGGCCCCGGACCCTCCTCTCACCCAGACCTCCATCTCCGGGCCCCCACCTCGGGCGCCCCGTGCCCCCGCCTCGGGCGCGCCTCGAGCCCTCTCTTACTCTTTGGTGGAGGGCTCCTCAGCACCCCCTCACTGAACATCTACATGACATTTGACTCTAACTGAACCTTTAGTCTTCATGTACATCTCCTCTCCGCTCCTCATGAGCCCCCCCTGCTGTATTGCTCCTCATGAGCCTCTTTACCTTTCTTCTTTTATTGTCATTTTACTTACACTTTGCTCCTTATGAGCTTATTTACTGTTGCTCCTCATGAGCCTCTCTGTCATGCCTCTGTACACTCTGTCTGTCTGAGGCGTAAATAAACGCCTTTCTTTCCACCCCCGCCTTCCTCTCTTCCTTTTCGCGCATCACACTAGAGTACACTAGAGTATGCTAGAGTACATAAACAGTATGGAGACTTTGCCACAGTATGTTAGCCTCTAACGTAGCACTCTTTTGAACATGTCCAAAGATTAAATCGGAACTCACGGCCCACCCACGGCCCTCCTCTACGTTCAACTATGTGCACTAACGTGTATCTGACTGGGCCTTGAAGGAGAAGGGGGGGGGGGAGGAGGGAACGCAGATTCAATTTAAAGTTGCATAGCCTGATGGTTATAAATTGCTATAGATAATTTCTGAGATAAATACATTAGATTGGTCATTATAATCTACTTTACTTTAGGTTTAACTAACTTTTAGTTTAAATGGCTAACTTTGGAGATATTTGAAGTTACATGACAAATTAATTTGGCAAGTATGCCAACACTATATGCTTCAGCAGCAACAGGTTCTATTAAATTGACTCAGTGTTCCCTTCTATGTGGAAACACATGCTTAATGAGTGCACCAGTATCTAAGTTAGATACATATAATCAAATCTAAGTCTGTGGTGGTTTTTTTAATGTTTTTTTAAAATGTTTTTTTTGTTATTGAGGCGGTATTTATACTGTCCATAGCATATAAGCCCGGGTACCCAGGCTTGTTTTCAATGCTGGCCAGTTGTAGTGTTGGTGTTATCTTACCACACAGCAGCTGCTGATAAGTTATTTGATTGCCTGCATTTCAGTAGCAGATAAATAATTGGTTGGTATGGTTAGTAGCCTATGTTAGTTCTTTTTGGATTTTCTTGGCATATATGGATTTTATTTTGTTCTACTCTTATTACTAGACTAGCCTACTCCTATTTACATATCATAGGCTTGTACGTAGCTGTGTGGTGTGTTATCTGGCTATTCTTGGCATGGTTCCCTTCCATTGGGCATTCCGCTGGTGGGCCATGACATATCACATGCCCCTTTGCGGTGCAGCTTAGTGGGGGGTTCCTAGCCTAATTTGCACAGATATTTTTTGTAAGTTTTTAGGTCAGGAATTTGTCATTCCTTTACCGTTTGGGCATTCCACACCTTGGCAGCCATTTCCAGCATGCTTCTCTTATGAGCTTATATTTGGCTTCTGGTCTGCTTCAGTAGTGGCGCATTATTTGCTCTAGTAGCCCTTTGCGGTTTTGTTCGGAGTTTATTGTTTTGACTGTAGCTATATGCTAGTGTTTTCAAATGAATTATTCTCTAGTAGTTTCACTTTGGTTCTTTGTGTATGTCATAGGTGAGGTGCAGCTTGTCTACTCTTAGACAGATTTTTAGGGCTCTGTTCTGCAGTATTTGCAGTTTTGTTAGTATTGTGATGCTTTCATCGGACTATGCAGCTTTAATTCACCCCGTTACTCATCATGTTTACACTTCAAATATCTTCAAAGTTAGTGACATTAAATCAATGTTACTTCACACTAAAGTGTGGTAAATTACAACAATCAACCTAATATATTTATCTAAAACAAATGACAGAAAGTCAAAATCATCGGACTATGCAACTTCCCGATCCGGTTCGTGGGTTCGAACCCTGGTCGAGTCAAACCGATGACTTAAAAACTGGCACTTGTGTCTTCCTAGCCAGGCGCTCAGCATTATTAGTATATGGCAAGGACTGGTTGGCTCAGTGTCAATATAATGTCACTGAGTGGGATATCAGGTCATGGTGCTAGCGGATTGGTCTCCCAGTGGGGCAGCACTATAAAGTCACTATGAGTGCGCACTGTCACAAGTCGGTACCCGTCCTGATATGACCGTAGATGTTGCTAGGATGTAAAACAACAACAAACAAACAAATCTTCCCGATGTTAGCAATGCTGAGCGGCTAGTTAAGTCGGCCAAGAAAAGATTCGAAATTGGGGTTCATATCCCATGAACTGCTGGAGGAGAAGCGGGTGTTCAACTCCTACGCAGCCATCCATTTGGACACTCCTTATATACAGTACAACCCCGTTAAACCAAGCTCGGTTAAACCAAATGATCGGTTAT